>WBZZ01005306.1:70000-76021 GCA_019918135.1 Paulinella micropora
CAGTTGCGTCTCCAACTGAGCAAACATGGTACCGTGGTTCGAATGTCCAGTTTGGTGCACATCTTCCGGTGGCACTGGAAGACGGGACTGTCCGAACAAGCTGCGCCACCAAAGCTTTTTGTTCGTTGCGCTTCGCGACACTCCGTCAATGTATGGAGATTTGAGAAAATTGATGGGGATATGACTATGCACCTCAATTTGATGCTTTTGTTGCATTGAAAGAGGAGTTAGATGCAGAGGGACGTCGACACAGGACACCCACACGAACAGTGGAAACCATAACCACTAATGCTTTGCAAAACCCTGATTATGGGGCGGTGAGGCAAGATTGGAGAGATGGTTGAGCACGCTGAAGATAAATAAGAGCAGCATGGATGGTCTTTTGATGAATGGTGGGAGGAGTTGGAAGAAAGAGAATTGGAGATAGATAGGGAACAAAGAAAGAGAGAAGAAACTGAAGAAAGAAAAAGCAAATAAAAGCAATTGCAAAGAAGCCAACAAGAGAGATGAAGGGCAGAGAGACGTTGTTTTTGGTTTCAGATGGAGAGTGGATGCAAGTGACGTGAGCAATGTTTTGTGCATGCAGAGGGAGAGGGGCCTGTCACTGTGCAGAGGGTGCCTGGGATTTGTTTCATGTTTGAACAGTCATGAATCACCCAAACCGCAAACAACGGTGTTGTACATGAAAGAAAATTCGAAATGTGATAACAACCGCCCAAACGACATTAGAGTCGTTGTCTGAATGCATTCTATTCCTGTCTCCTCTCGACTCTCTCCTACTCCTGCTCCTGCTCCTCCTCATCCTGCTCCTGCTCCTGCCTCCTCCTCCTCCTGATGCAGCTGTAACTCCTACTAACAGGTCTAACGGTTGGTTCAAACAAACCACCACTAACAGGAAGGGTGGAGGGAAAGATTCAGGAAAGAAAAAGAAGATTTTGAGAAAAAAGAGATGAAATGCTCAATTGTCACATAAAGGGGCATATGGCAGCAACACGTGAGGAGTGAAGGGTGTGTGGGGGTGAGCACCGCGTGCACAAATGAGAGGAGTTGCAGAAGAAAGAATGTCAAGTGAGAAGGAATAACAGGGAAAGAAGGAAAAGAGTGAGAAAAGGGAAAAAGGAAAGTTAGGTAGGGGGAGTGAGTCAGACACTTCCGACACAAATGAAAAAGAGGCGAGAGGTGAGAACGCAGTACGACAGATGACAAAGTTTTTGACAGGGAGAGCAGGCATGGCCAAGGAGAAGGCCCACATAGGCAAAGTGAAGGCAGGGAAAGAGAGAGAGCTGACTATCGTCAATGTGAGGGGCGAGTGTCAGGTGAACAATGTTGTTTTGTCTGCACGCATGACATGGAGAGTGAAAATGTTTTGTTACAAGAGGCAGCGTGTGGTCTGTTGAGGGGGCGGTTTTGTGGGCTGCATACAGACCAGGAAGGAGAGAAAGAAGTGGTAGCCCAGGGATAGGAAAGGTTGGTAGTCAGTCCAAGGCGGAGGTGAGGAAAGACGTCCTCTCCCCAGAGCTCGTGTTTAGAAAGCATGCCAAAGAAAATACAAAGAGAGCAAAGAGCAGCAAAAAAAAGAAGCAGAAGAGGATGGCTGCCTCCGAACAGTGGAGCCAAGTGAAGGGGCAAATTTACTTTTTGGAGCCGGGGAAGCGCGTAGGCAAGGCCGATGACGACCGGAGGGACGACAGTGTGGCGGCCAGCGACTCGGCAGACATCGATCTCGACCGCGACCAGGAGCGGTGATTGGTGGGGCCCGCAAGTGGTTACATGACCCGGGAACAGGCAAGGAAGGCTTAGGCTTTTACTCGTGTGGAGTGAATCCTATCGTCGGTGTGTGGTTTCGTTGCCAGTCGTGCCAACGCGGTGACTTCTGCGACAAGTGCGCGCATGATGACGTGACTCGTGGTTATCCATCATCTCAGCGGACATCCTATCAAGCGTTTCACCACCCGGGGGACGGTGCACAAGCATCCAATCAACCTCATGCAGGTATTTTCAATAATGTGGTGCAGACTCTACAAATCTTTAACTTGGTTGTGTTATAGGTGCACGTGGCACGAACGAGCAAAGTCAGGCGCATCCTCAAGCCAAGACTGGCCGTGGCAAACCAGAAGGTAACCCGTCCACAGAGACCAATCTCCCATCGGCAGGCTCAGTCGGCAATGAGAATAAATGACAAACTTCGAAAACAGTGGATGAGGAGGATCTGATGGCAAGAGGCAAGCTGCAAGCTTTGGAAGAGCTCCAATGGCCCATGATGGCGTCCACCTGCTTCTATTACAAGCGATGCCAAGGGGAGATGCCACCCAAGCGAATGCGAACCGGTTCAGGCGGAAAGGAAGAGGCGTTCATCGAGGTATCTCACCAGCCGGCGCCGCGGTAGCCACCTCCGTGGCAACCAGTCTACGCCACCTAATTCAACCGGGACGATTGGTACCGCCCCACGAGAGCCTACTGTTACGGGATTCCACACTAAACTTTCATCAGGCTGAGGGCCGATGATACGCTTACAGTCAGTTACTCAGGTTAATGGCTGCTCGGACTCATGATTAAGTTCAGCATGACAGCAGCAACTTGATTCGGAGGCCGCCTATCAATGTCATGCTGCCTGGTTTGTAATGTCTCAAGTTTAGCATCAGAACGAACTTGAACAAAAAATATCTTCGGTGCCGTTGACTTGTAACTTTCAAAAATCGTGGTGAACCTTCAGGTGACCGATGATTTAGTATAGCCGCGGCCAACCCACTTCTGGTCACTACAAGTTAAAGGCGAGTCAGCGACTGTTGATTCAAGTTACTTAATACTGTACGCATCACCCCCCCGGATAGCAGGTAAAAAGTACATTTTCCTGGTGACAGGTGCACCAGCTTGTTTTTCAGTATTATTTGTGCGGATTGGACCTGATGCCATTTTATTCCTGGTCTGTTGCAGTTTTCCTTTTTGGATTCACTGAGCTAATATAACGAGACATCATTCTCATCTTTTGAAGACTGTGTTTGGTTGTATTACCGACTTTTTACGAGCTATCGTTGGGGGCATTACATTTAGAGTCCACATCACTAGGGTGATTTCTTTCTGCTTTGCCACACAGGCAACAGAGTGAATTTTCACTGACCTGTCTCACACGGGGACGTCAGACGAAAACAAATACTCCAACACAGCTCCCTCATAACTCTTTCACAAAACAAATAATTTGATTGGTCTCAAGCAGGTGTCTCGTACCCTCTAGCCCAATCAGTATCTGTGTGCTCACAAGGAGACATCAGATACAAACTCTCTGTCGTTCTTGCTGTTCTCACACAGAGACCAAGAAGAAGGAGGTGGACAGAAAAGTGAAGGAACACACACAAAACACAAACAAGCATAGGGACAGGAGCACAACACTCTACCCTTCTAGTTTGTGCATTTATCTGCATTATCTCACACATACGTCAGAGTATTTTTGCAAATCTCTTATCGTTTTCTAAAGGTAGGTCTGAGAACCTATCCGACCGACTGTCGACTTCTCAAGGAGAGCTTTTCTAGCTTCTCTATTACTATCTGTGTGTAGGTCCAAGTGCCTCATACTAGATACAATATAGAAAAGAAGGAGGAGAAAGTAATCTGAGTAAGGAGAACAAGAAATCAGAGAAAGTCTCAAAGACTATTTTTCTCAAACAAAAACAAACATACAAACAGTGTTTCATAGAGGACAGGGAATCTTATCCTACCCTCTCTATTAGTTTCTCTCTTCACTAGTCAATCGACTGAAGGAGGAACAGAACACAAACGAACAAAAACTAAACATAGGAGCTGACACTGTCCTCCTGTTAATTACTACTACGACATCATGTCGACAGAGACAGCCGAAGTGAGTGAGATCTCGGAGGCAGAACAAAGAAGAGAAGAAGAAGAAGCAGGAGGAGGAGGAGGAAGAGGACTGGATGAAGGAGGAGGAGGAGGAGGAGATGAAGGAGTAGGAGGAGGAGTAGAAGAGGGCTGGGATGATGAAGATATGGAGGAGACGAAGATGAAGGAGGATTTGAACAAGAAAAGACGGGAGGAGGAGGAGCATATGGTAATCCCTTACCACCTGCCTACACGGGAGGAGGACGAAAAATGATCGACTTGATTCATAGTGATGGAGAGGAGATCACAGTGGAGGAACAACAGTGGGTGCAAGACCACTATGACCTCACTAAAGAAGAGTTTGATAACAAGAAGGGGGGAGAGATGGATACCTATGTGTGGATCCCTCAGGATCAAAGAAGAGAGAAAAGTCTTGCTAAAAAGGATGTCTATATCCTATTATCAAACACAGCACAGCTCCTCTGCAAATTGGTCTCTAATCCAGAAAAGAGAAAGAAGATACAGCATCTCAAGCTTGGGGACACACACACCCACCTTGAATTACTCGATGCTATCTTTGGGGTGTACACTCAAACCCTGATTTGGGGAACGTTCATACTGCTCAGGATGTGAGGGTTACCTCCAGTACACAAACCCAAGAGCAACGGCCAGATTCCTAGCGACTGGTCAGGAGGCAGTCGATGTAGCAAAAATGAAGATCAATCTGGGTTCAAAAAACTCGAGTTGCATATTTTATTTTTTTACGATGGAAACGAAGGCCTTGGAGGAGGGGAAGGCAGAGATGGAAAAAAGCATTAAGGCAGCAGGAGAAACTCATCCTGTGATTGATGAGTTAGAGAAGACCGACAGAGTTCTGACCAAGATCAGACTGTTGATGGGTGCGTTACTGCATAAGGAGGCATGGAAGAGATGGATTCATACCAAGGATCACTCTGTCCTTAAATAACTTAGTAACGCACCACCGGTCGCCAACAAAGCAGGTGTTGACCAATGTGTGGAGAAATATAATTTTCTCAGATCTGCTTCTGAATTGGTGGCTTTATCACTCATGCTCAAAAGCTGGTGATATCTGAGAAGAAGAAGGAGAAAGAGAATGAGGAGTTCGAGAAGATGATGAGACTGGAGAGAATGAAAGCAAAAGTGAGTGGTGCAAAGGCACACCCTCCGACATATTTGACCCCACCAGCTCCTGCCCCACCAGCCCCTGCACCCCCGGGCTCAACTACGGTGGTGGTCACAAACACGGAGAAGAAGGACAGACAGAGCATCATAAATGCCTTCAAGGGGAAGAAAGGAGGAGTGGCAAGTCTCATGCTATATGCCAAGACGAGCTCAGACAAAGACTCTGATGCTTCGCTTTTAAGCAAGCTCAAAGAGATCAATGCCTGCATGAAGGCTTTTCCTTGCGACGAAACGCAGGAATACGATGCCCTTGTTACTGTTTTTGACCAATCTCTAGTCTCGGAGGGATTTGAGCTGACACAGTACAAGTTTTTGAGAAAGAAGGAGGAGATTAAGAGAAACAATGCAACAGGCCCAGACGCTCAGTGTGAACTGGCGGTGGCCACACTCATTTCATATTTTCAATCTCATGGATACCAGCATCTCTGCACTGGTACTCTCATAGGATTTGAAATCTTTGAGACAGTGGCGATGAGTTTGAGGAGTGCTGTTGGCTTGGCGGCGACCCTTACGGAGGTAGTTTCCTCCTATGTGCTATTCTATGGCCGCAAGTCGATCATCCTCTATTTCTTCTCGCCGTTACACACAGTTAACCAGAGTAAGCTTACTCAGCTCATACAATAATGCTCGACGTTTAGCTCAGTGAAGTCCAAGAACTTCCTCGAGACACACGTGTTCGAAAATACGGTTCAAAGCGTTGCTCCGTCAGCACTGTTTCAAGAAGTGATGAGTGCATGCTCAAACATGGACTCGCTCACGGAGGCACATACGGCACAGGCAGGCGGTGTACCTGTTGGCGCACAAGCCACGTACACAAACAGAGTTGCTGGTTGGAAGAGACAGAGAGAGCCAGACCTGAAGACCGCATGTTGGAGGTGGTTCGCGGGCTTGCAGTGTAAGGCACAGATGGAGAACAGAGACTGCTCTTTCAATCATGATAGGCAGAACCCAACAGCAAGGGCAAATTTTCTGAGCAGGACGGAAGCA
>WBZZ01005307.1:0-35000 GCA_019918135.1 Paulinella micropora
GAGTTGAGATCTCAACAAAAATTTAACCCTCACCGAAAATTTGGCGTATGTTGCATACATACATACATACATACATGCATACATACATAACATACATGCATACATACATAACATACATGCATACATACATACCAAACATGCATACATACATACATACATGCATACATACATACATGCATACACACATAACATACATACATGCATACATAACATGCATACATGCATACATACATACATACAGGCTATTTTGGGCTTGTGGTCGGTATGATTTTGAAGGCAATTGATGTCAACCTCATACATAACATACATGCATACATACATAACATACATGCATACATACATACATACATACATACAGGCTATTTTGGGCTTGTGGTCGGTATGATTTTGAAGGCAATTGATGTCAACCTCTTGGTAGGACCTCATATCTGATGTATGTATGTATGTATGTATGTATGTATGTATGTATGTATGTATGTATGTATGTAGTATGTATGTATGTATGCATGCATGTATGCATGCATGCATGCATGCATGCGTGCGTGCGTGCATGCGTGCGTGCGTGCATGCATGCATGCAATTGCATGCATGCATGCATGTATGTATGCATGTATGCATGTATATATGTATGTATATATGTATGTATGTATGTATGTATGTATGTATGTATGTGTCTATGTATGCATGTATGTTTGTTCGTCTGCATGCATGTATTTGCGGTGTTCGTTTTTGTATGTGAACGCGTTTTTATGTGTGTCCATTTACATGCATACACACGAAAATAAATATATGTATGTATGTATGTATGTATGTATGTATGTATGTATGTATGTGATGTATGTCATGTATGTCATGTATGTGATGTATGTGATGTATGTCATGTCTGTGATGTATGTGATGTATGTGATGTATGTGATGTATGTGATGTATGTAATATATGTGATGTATGTCATGCATGTCATGTCTGTGATGTATGTGATGTATGTGATGTATGTGATGTATGTGATGTATGTGATGTATATGTGATGTATATGTGATGTATATGTGATGTATGTGATGTATGTGATGTATGTGATGTATGTGATGTCTGTGATGTCTGTGATGTATGTGATGTATGTGATGTATGTGATGTATGTGATGTATGTATGTATGTATGTATGTATGCATGTATGTATGTATGTATGTATGTATGTATGTATGTATGTGTGTATCATATATGTATGTATGTATGTATGTATGTATTCATGTGTTGTATGTATTCATGTGTTGTATGTAATGTATGTATGTAATGTGTGTATGTAATGTGTGTGTGTGTATGTATGTATGTATGTATGTATGTATGTATGTATGTATGCATGGCATGCATGCATGGCATGCATGCATGTATGTATGTCTGTATGTATGTACGTCTGTATGCATGTATGCAATGTATGTATGTATGTACGTTACATATGTACATTACGTTTGTGCATGTGAATGTATGAATTGGTGCATATCTGTTTTTATGTATGCATATTTCAGGCTAACATTATTCGCATCTTCGCACCTTTGTAAGTCCCTACTCTTTTAAATCTCCCTTTTTTCTTGAAGGTGACTTTTAACCTTTCATCTGCTGTGTTATTTCGTTTTCCATTATTGTTTTTTTTATTACAAAAACAGGCAGCTCACTTGTTTTTACTCTGTTATTTTCTGTGAGTTTTTTATTGTTTTTGTTGTTGTTGTTGTTGTTGTTGTTGTTGTTGCTGTTGTTGCTGTTGTTGTTGTTGTTGTTGTTGTTGTTGCTGTTGTTGCTGTTGCTGTTGTTGTTGCTGTTGTTGTTGCTGCTGTTGTTGCTGTTATTGTTGTTGCTGTTGTTGTTGCTGCTGCTGCTTTTTTTTAGTTTACTCCGATCTTTTAATCTCTCGCGGATCTTTGCCAGCATGGTTTGTTCACGCCTGTTTATTTGTCTGTGTATATCGCAGCACCAAGGACATCACCGGTTCCAAACTCCCCCGGGGAGACGCTGCGAAAAAAGAGTCTTGATCCAGATGCCAGTGAGCTATTACTGCTGACACTTGCGTTACCATCATGTGCGAATGACGAAAATGAATAGTAAATAAATCCAAAATCGTTTGCGTTTGTTGAACTGACACTTCCACATCAATAACACCTATACATTCAACATAAGTCATGTCTGGTCCCTTGCATCCCCCCCCCCCCCCCTCCCCCCCTCTCCCCCCCCCCCCCCTCTCTCTCTCTCTCTCTCTCTCTCGGGGCCCCGTGTGTGTTTGTGTGTGTGTCCTCTCCTTCATCGATTTGAAAGAGTCAGCCATGTCAAAAACACACGCAACACAAATCATTTTTCCTCCTTTTGTATCTCTTGATACCCATTTCCTCTTACGGTTCCACTTACTTACTACTGGTACTAGTGATAAGTATTTCATCGTTAAAAGTGTTTGCGTAAAAAGCTAATACATAGTAAAGTAGTTTAGCTTAAAATATAATTAAATTATTAAATAATGCTACTGTATTACAGTGCTAGAATTATTATATCTAGAATATCTAGAATGTATACTAGATATAGTTCTAGTGATTCTAGTAATTGAATTTCCAACGAATTTTTTCAGCTTTATTTTTTTTTTCCAAATGTCGACTAACATTAAATTCTAGAAATTTAAATAATAAAAGAAAATCATAGTACTAGAAGTACTAGTAAAGTAGTAGTACTAGTACTGTAGTACTAGTAGTAGTAGTACTAGTAGTAGTAGTTCCACAGTTCACTAGTGACGGTGGTTCTACTGTTTTTTTTTTTTTTTTTTTTTTTTTTTTTTTTTTTTTTTTTTTTTTTTTTTTTTTTTTTTTTTTTTTTTTTTTTTTAGTTATTATTAATATTATTACTATGATCATTATTATTATTATTATTATTATTATTATTATTATTATTATGAGGGGGGGGGGTGGGTTTTGAAGTATTCGAGTGCCGTCAGTCCTCACTTATCTTCGCGTGTGGCCGCACACATGCACACGACCTTCTGCATGATGTTTTCATGTCAGTCGGGGGGATGATATTCGTTCGGGTATATTATTTGGGATATCTGGGTGTTCTTGTTCCGTCTTTATCTCCCTCTGGGTCCTTCTGGGTCCTAGTCCTTGTCTCCATGCTTGTTTCCTTCGGGATCGCTGGTTCCGTCTTAAACTCCTTCAGGGTCTGGTTGTTATTCCCATTGTTCCTTACTCGTGCTCCTTCTGTATCTATTAGGTATGTACTCTGGGTCCGCTTCCGTCCCGGTCTTTGCTAGTATTTGGGGTTCCGGTGTCGGGTTGGTCTGATTTCGGCTATATTCGTGTGTGTAGTAGGTGTAGGTAGGTTACTATTTGTGTGTGTGCCCTTGTCCTTCTTGTTCTAGGCATTTGGTCTGTGTGTTTCCTTTATCGTATACAAATATAATAATATTTAATGCTAATTTAGTGTGTAACAGTGGCTGTGTTTATCCGTCCCGTTGCCCGTTATGTTGAGTGCTTAAATTTATGTCCGTATATGATCTTTTATGTTGGTGCTTGCGTATATGTAACTTTGGACTTGGAAAATCTATTTATTTATATTCCTTCTTTAATTGTTCTGTTGTTGTTTCTATTATTATTGCTATAGGTTATTTGTTTGGTCCTACTATTGTAGTTGCTGTCTCTGTGCATGTATATATATCTGATCGTGTACCCTTGTTCCAGGTATATGTGTTTCGTTCTATTCGTCTGAGTAGACCTGTAAATATATTATCATTGCATTATTATGATTATCATTATTGCTATATACTATTTACTTGTTTATTTGTTATTATATTATTATTATTATTATTATTATTATTATTATTCTTTAGTTTATTTATTTGTTTATTTATTTATTATTATTATTATTATTAATAATAATATAATAATAATAATAATAATAATAATAATAATAATAATAATAATAATAATAAATAAATAAATAAATAAATAAATAAATAAATAAATAAACTAAAGAAAGGTCAAGTTCTACCATCTGGGCCCTGTCGCCAGTTCGATTCCAGTCGGTGCCACCAGTATTTTCATTGAACATACCGGTCCGTCTGGAAGTGTTGGAACTGCCCTTGCGGGGGTGTCATTAGAGCCTATCGTCAATTCTTCGTACTCCCCTCACGGGTGAGACGATGGAGGCGCATGTGCAGAAATGCATCAGTCATTGACAGAGAAGCACTATTATTATTATTATTATTATTATTATTATTATTATTATTATTATATTATTATTATTATTATTATTATTATTATTATTATTATTTTCCTACCTTTTTGGATCAATCTATTTATGCAATATTCTGTATCCTTGGTAGTTGGTTGGTAAGGGGAATCTGAGAGGATATACAACTTCAAGGACTCTTCATCCCCCCGAGGAGAAAATCCACCCATCGGCTGGCCCCTGGAACCAAGTCCCAAACACCATACTGATACAACCCCAGAGCAATTTATGAACACAAATATCACGAATACCAAGAAAAGATGCGCCAACTCAGACTAAGCTCTCAAGGTCGATGTGAGCCACAACTCCTCATGATAGCCATGGGAATCAGAGGATACATCCCATCCACAGGGTACAAACTAATCAAGAAGCTTTATTCTAGCACACAAGCAAAAGCAATATACCAAGAACTCACCGACCTATGCCATGACCATATCCTGAAAGTATGGAAATTTATCCACGCATGCCCTATCTAACGGGTGGTTTGATCCTCAGTCGTCTTTGTCCCATAGACGTCTAGTCTTGTGTCTTGTTGATATTGCATAAATTGATTGATCTAATCTGACTAGCCATTCGTCGGATCGTGATGTTGCCTCCAGGAGATAAATATTTGGGGTCGATGGGGTCAAGATAAGGTCCGGTTTCCATGATTCTTCTTCTTCTCGCAGATCTTTGGGGAGGGCAGCCACAGGATGAATCCGCTCTGTGCAGCATATTTCCCCTTGTTCTTCCAGGCTGGTCCACGCTGTGTCAATGTTGTGAGTTAGCGCGAGGGTAGTTGGTTTTCCTTCTGCTATCAGTATCATGCGGTGAGGTTGGGTGTCCTCTGGGATATTTGGGTCGAGGCTTAGGTGTTTTTTCAGGACTTCCCGGGATGCGGAGTGTCTCGCATTCAGGGCTTTGATGAGTTCTTGGGGGTGTGGAGGGTCTGCGCAGGTCATGAAGTGTTCTCTTGTTCCAACATCGTCGCAGTATGGGCATTTGCCGTCCTCTCGTCTTTTGGTACGTACGCTCTTCTTGGCTGGCGTGTCCCACGCGTTAAGTTGATATAGCAGGATGAGTTTTATTTCCCAGTCCTCCCTTTTGGTTGAGGGGCCGAGGTATTGGCTGGAGATATGTTGAGTTTCACCCCTCATCTCGGCGGCGGGTCCCCATTTGAGCGCAAACCGTGGGGCATTGATCCTTTTTCCCAGGTTGGTGCTTACTCGGTGTCTAAGTGACCATAGGTTTCTGTCTCGTATGTCCGCTTTCGCTCGCAGTATGGCTTGCCTGCTGTCTGCTGCGAGTGTGATGTTCCCTGTGAACCGGTGTTGTACTGTGATGACGTAGTGTGACCGTAGTCTACCGTTAGCATTGTTTGTAACTTGATCATTGTCATCCTGGCGTAGCTGTATTCCTATCCCCAAATCACGGCAGCTGCCTATCCACTCTATCCCCAGGTATCCTTGGTGTCGTCTCTGGGTCAGAGTTGTTCATGTGCATACCAATCCAGGAAGGGTTGGTTCTGGACGGGGGTGGTTGTGGGCTGTGTTCTTTGATATCTTTCCAGGGTGTGTGTGCTGGTTGCAGGGTCCGGATTGAATGGTGGTAATAGGCCGTGCCTGGAGGGGGGTATTCGCATGGGTCTTGGTCATCCGGGTGCCATCCTCGTGTTTCCGGGAGTCTTATGGTTTGGAGGTAATTGGGGGGATGTGGAGGTCTTGGATTCGTTGTATTAGGTCCTGAACCTGGGCTTCTTGTTCTTGCTGTCGGGTCGTCGTTTCCCGGAGGGACCGGCGGCGGGAGTTGTTCAGGCTGGGCGTTGGGGGGTCAACTGGGTCTGGGAGACGTTGGTTTTGGGGTGGTCTTCGTGGGTTACACCTGTCGGTCCGATCCTGTTGTGGTAAGAAGGTGTCTTTCAACAAACATACATGCTATTTGGGTGGCTCGGTTGTGGGAGGTTAGTCCCCAGAGAAATACTGTGGTCATCCTTATGTTGGCTCTGTCCTTGAACCTTGGAAGGCAGAATCCTCCGCATTTACCACGGGGCGCGTACAGAAGTGCGTTGGGGATATCCGTGCGTTTCACGCTGAGGGTACTCCGAAAGCATTCGCGGTAGTAGGTGTCCATGGTATCGGCCTCATCTTCCGTGAGGGCTGTCCAGCCTAGGGGGAAGTCCGCTGTGCCCGGGGCGAGATCCCGTAGGGCTTCTCTTCTTCTGCTGTTGGTGACATTGAGTCCCAGCGCTACCTGGGTGGCAGTGAGGAGGCTGGCCATGATTTCGTTGATTTGAAGTTTGTGGTCGTTTAGTCCTGATGTGAATAGTCCTAAGGATCGGAATTTGGTGTATTTAGTCAGGCTGGGGATGGGTGTGCCATCCCGCCCTATTAGGCCTACGTAGAAGTCTTCGGTGATCCCAGACGAATGGACCATGATACCCAGGGTGAAGCTCTTGGATGCGGCGGTAAGGAATCCTGTTCCGTGGAGCTGGTCCTGTGATTTCTGGAATTCATCCCGTGTTTGTTGGATGTATCTATCCTTGGTTCCCGGTCCCCCATGTGCGTGCCATTCGTCGTCCGCGAATGTGTGTTGGGATGGGATGGTGACGTCTGCTTTGGTGAGGGTCCGGCCTCGTAGTGCTGGACATGAGTTAAACTGACGGCCCTCTCCGTAGAATTGGTATCCAGGGGTGGTGGTTGAGGATGTGTCCCCCTTTCGCAGTCGTTTGCGGTATTCGTTAGTGATGGAGAAGAGGGTTGGGCTGATCGGGCTGCCTTGTGCAGTGCCTCGGCCGCGGTGGATGGGCTCAGCCGTGGCTTGTGATCCCTCCGTTCCTTGGGTGTGGATGGTGGCTCCTCGATAGAGGTGGTGGACGAAGGAGAAAAGTTTAGGGAATTCTGGTGGGGTTGCGACGATGGTTGTCAGGACGTTGTGGATTACTGGAAGTTCCACTGAGTCAAACGCTTTTTCCACATCCACTGCAGTTAGGATCAGAGTGTGTGTTTGTCCAGTTTGCTCCGCTGCGTGGTGAACGTCAGGTATGATGAGGCGTAGGGTCAGGTTTGCTTCGTCCGCCCCGGAGATACGAGGGCAGTTGGCCTTGGCTGTCTTGCTGACGCTGCCTACGTCCAGCATGAGGGTTCGCAACCGGAGATCAACCACCTTGGCGTATAAGTTCATAATGGCTTTGGATATCATGATAGGTCTCCAGTCCCGGGGATCTGCGCCTGTGCCCTTTTCCTTCCATAATTGGATTAGATGTGTGGGTTTCCATTCTGTGGGTATGATTCCCTCCCTCCAACATTTGTTGAAGTATTAGAGGACATACGCTTTCCCGTCTCCGAGAGCATTTTCAGTGCCGCCGGGGGGACTTGATCTAGTCCGGCAGAGGCTCCTTTCTTGCTATGGATAGCGGAGGTTAATTCTTCCGTAGAGAAATCCCGACGTGCTTCCCGGATGGCTTGTGCTCTGTCGGGATATAGGGTTAGATCATGAGGGACGCGGGTCAAGATTCGTGTGTAGCCCCCTGGGATGCTGAGTCGGTAGCCTGGGTGAGGGTTGATTTGGCGACGGGTCGGGGGCAAAATTTGGGGCTGGGTCCGGGCCCAGTCGTCGGTCAGGCGGTGGATAGGCTGGAGAGCTGCCTCCTTGGCTAGTCTGTCACAAATCTCATTCAGGCAGTGTTGCCATTTGAAGCTGTTTTCGACATGTGAGGCGATCCATTGGAGGTGTAGGTGGCCTATTTCGATCTTTTATCGCGCTATCGCGTCCCATAGAATTGGCTGCGGTCGGTCAGGGAATAGTTTCTGGCATTCGGATTCTAGGGGACAGTCTGCGAGGCCTTTATAGTCCGTAAAGCCGTATGTTTGTTCAGGATGCCATCTATTGGCGCGTATGTAGTGTAGGACCATCGCTACCCCCCCTACCTCTTGGTGTGCGCTGGTGGCGTGGGAACCGTATATGGCTACGAGGGCCTCCTTGCGGATCAGGATGGCTCCAAAGCCGCCCGCGTGGCCAAGGTTGGGGAGGCTGGATCCGTCCACGTGAAATATCGTCCGATCGATGGCGTCTCTCAGGGTACCTGGATGATCTCTGGTCGGGGGGTTCTGCTTGTGCTTTGGGAATGAAAGCATCGATGTTGTACTTTGTCCGGAGGTTCTGTGGGAGTCGGTGTAGGAATAGGGACGACCGCTCCGGTAGGGAGGATTTGGAACACTGTGTGGGGGTCGTTAGGTGAGCTTCGCCAAAGTCGTGCGTGGAGGGGACATTTGTCCCGGTCTCGCCTCCCCCTAGTTCGCGTAGTAGATGAACGACGCTCATCGGATCTGGTGCTGGGTGTAGTGTCCATGTTTGTTGTGGTGGGCGCGGTCTGGGTATTTGGGGTGTGCCATGGCGCTCCCAGTGCTGGTGGTGGTAGGTTAGGTTATGAAGTGGTCGGGAGGACTGTCCCGTTTCGGTAACCTGTTGTGTGGTGTATTCGACTATGTCGTTTACCCACGTCGGTTGGGTGCTGAGAAGTATGTATTGGTCCCAGGATTGACGTAGTTCTCCGCCCCAGGCGAGGGTAAGGTCTTGCTCCGTGTATGCGATGGTGGTTAGGGGGTAAGGTTCCTCGGCTGGCGCAGGAATTGGGTGTGGAGTGAATAGTCTTCGTGTAAGGTGGGGGTGTCTCGCGCTCCTAGGAGTATGTCTTGGCGGCTGTGTTGGTCTGGTGCGTCAGGGGTAAGTATCTTAGCCTGGGGACGGTTAGTAGTTGGTAGGCTTCTCCAGGAGTGGTGAGGCGTGCTCGAAAGAGCTCGGCGTAGGGAGCCGTGGTGTCCTGAGGACTGGGGTGGAGGCGGGATTTGGCCTGTCGTGCTTTCCGATACGTGAGACACCTATCTTCGTCCCACTCCATATTTTGGGTGTGGCGATCGGGCATGGTTCGTAATCTGGCGTCTATCTGGAGGCGCTGCTGTGTGCGTTTGAGTTGGTCCCTAGCTGTGGCTATAGTATTCTCGGCTTCTTTGAGGTCTTCGATCTGGTGAGTGGACAGTGGCTGCATAGTTCCAGTCTGTCGGAGGGACCATAACCTAGCGACCGCCCTGGTTCCCGATCTGATATCTAGTGTACGGGCCAGTTGTTCCCAGCGTGTCCAAGTTGTGTTCGGGTTGGGTGGTGGAGTGCCCTGTTTGAGGAAGGCATGCACTTCAGTGAGTGTTTGCTGGTATACTAGCCGGGTAGCTAGATTTCTGGTGGGCCGGTGTGGTCGTTTCCGTGGGAGGGATGATGTCGTTGGTTGTAGGGTAGCTGGTTCCTCCAATGATTGTGGTGGGTGTGTGTCCGTTGCTGCGGCATGCGTCGCGGCTATCGCTTGGACTATCATTGCCTACGGACCTTGTTGGGCTGCTATGCTGTCTTTGCTACTGGATTCGAACTGTTTCCTCTGGAGGGGTGTCCATTTAGTAGGTTTTATCCGGGGCTCCTTTACAGGTCGGGGGTGGTTGTCTGTCTGAGGTTCCCGGAGCATGTCCAGTGTCCGTTTCGTTCTCCACTTTGGTCGGGTGGGCCGTAATGTGTTTGTGGGAATGGGTTCGTCCGGTTCCCCTGGCCGGTAACGTTGCTCCATCCTCACGCGGGCGTTGTTGAGCCGGCTACAGATTCAATCATTGAGTGCAATGCGGCCACTTCGGCATAGTATGCCGGTTGTATCTTTTTATTTTCCCGTTCGATGGCTTCGAAGTCGATAGGTTTGGGGTTGTCCTCTTCGGTGGAACTCTGACGGGCTTTCTTGTTGTAGTTTTGGTCCATGAGGAGTAGCCGGGCGGCCGCGTCTGCCCATTTCACAGGGGATACGATGAGATCGCGCTTGTCTGGGTGTATGGCCGTTATCTCCGGTGAGGCCTCGGTTGTATCCAATTCTAGCAGCCCGTCCTGGGCCCCGATGTCTAGGTAGATCCATGTGAAGTGTGGGGCTTTCTTCCGCCGTTTGAGAAGTTGCTTGAATGTGTTGTGGCGGATGATCGGTAAGAGAACTTGTTGTAGGGTCTTTCATGGTGGGGCGCAGAGGTAGGTGGTCGCGTCCGGGTGGTAGCGTTGGTCATATCGAAGAAGTATATTACCTTCCACCGGCTGGCAGTTGATAAGGATTGAATGCGGTTTTCTGTGGCGGATGTGCCCGATAACCTCCTGGCGTTTCAGTGTATACCTGCTAGGGGACAAGGCATATGTGGTCTTGGAACAGAATGGTCTCCTTGATCGTATTAGCGGTTTGGATCGTTTGTTCCCGGTTGGCGCAGGGAGTGGGAATGACGATTTTGGTACCCATGGCTGCGGTGAGGAGGAGCATTTCCAGGACCCATTGTGTCGCCGAGGGGGGCATCTGGGTATGGTATGTGCTCCAGGGAGGGGATTTTGGGTCTGGGATTTTGATAGGGAGGTTAGGGTTGGGGGGAACTTTCGTTCCTTTTGGGGTGGGTTCCAGATTCGCAGCTATACATGCCAATTTACGTTGGGTTCCCGATAGGATGGGAGTGGCCAGGCGACCAGTGAGGGGTCGTTGTATCCATGATGGCGGCGGTGTCGGTAGAGTCGAGCAGGTGGAGAGATATTTACGTGTAACGTGGGAGTTGCGGGGTATGTGTCCATGGCTATGTGTTGACGCGAAAGAGGGGCCCGCCGGGGCGGACACCTGTGACTCTGCATGGACTGCTTGGTTTAGTAGGGAGAGTGCATGCCGAGTAATTATGTGTTTGTTTTGTTTCATGTCCTCGTCCCGGACTCTATGGGCCAGTCTGCGTAGCTTCTTGACCCGTAGGGTTAGGCGTTGGCGCCAATGGTCTGGGCCACGGTGATGTTCCGGGTGTGCATCGCATAGGTCCTGGTGTTGTGGTGGTTCGGTGGGGGCAGGTGAAGGTTGGGGGGGCGTAACTGCGACCCAGGGGGCTGGTTCCGAAACTTGGTTGTAGATGAACAATACTCCATGTTTACCTAGGAGTCCCCAGTCCCGTCGGTCGGGGATAATATCTACTTTCGCGTCATTCATACGGATCCAAGTCTCATCGGATTGAGGAGCCATGAAAATCAGGTGGGGGAGTTCGCCCTCCGTGGTATCCGTTTTGCAGATGGCGCCGGAGAGGATGTACTCACTGTGTCTATGCCTCCCCAGGTGGCGGGTTTGACCCACATTCTTTTCGGAATCGTGAGCCGGGGTAGGTTTGGGTACGGTAAAGTATCCCCTTCCCCCAGTTGGTGTCGTTGTCGAGGTGTGGTGTGTTTCAGGGCGAGCCATAGGGTCTGGGGCCGGTTCATTAAATGTTGTTCGGTTTCCCTGACACTGCCGCAGTGGGAACAATGGTTGTCGTTCCTGTATTTGCGCCATGCTTGGAGGAGGGATTCCAGGTGAAGCGGGGTGCCTGGGGTGGGCTTGTTTGTGGGGGTGTGGAGTTCGATTAAGGGATCGTGGCGTTCTCTCCTGGTGCGGACCGTTCGCAGTTGACGTTGGTGCATCGGCTGTTAGAGGTGATGTGACACTTCCATTTTCCGATGACGTCATTCCCAGCTTGGTCTTTGATCATCCTAAGAAGGCCGTGTATGCCCTTGATCGCTTGGTGGATGGTTCCTGGGCGATCTCGACGGAGAGCATGGTGAAGACTCGATAGTGTTGTCTGGTCTCTTAACCATGGGACCTGCATGGGTGTGCGGGTGGTTTGTTCACCCCGGGGGGCCAGGGCGTCGAGGGTGTTACTGATGAGATAGAGGGTATGTTGTAGTGTGCCTTGCCGTATTGGTCTCTGTCGCCGTGTCCATGAGAGTAGGATTGGTGGGAGATCCGGAATCGATGCCAGAGCCTGTAAGGTGGCAATGAGCCAGCACATTGTTCCGGGGTTGTGAATCCCTCGACGGCCGCAGACCGCCGTCTTGGAGGGTTGATCTGCTGGTGGGTGTGCTGGGTTGGGGGTTATCTCGTTGTGTAATGTATGTATGTATGTATGTATGTATGTATATGTATGTATGTATGTATGTATGTATGTGATGTATGTGATGTATGTCATGTATGTCATGTATGTGATGTATGCGATGTATGTCATGTCTGTGATGTATGTGATG
Source organism: Paulinella micropora (assembly GCA_019918135.1). Taxonomy (NCBI): domain Eukaryota; phylum Cercozoa; class Imbricatea; order Euglyphida; family Paulinellidae; genus Paulinella; species Paulinella micropora. Next base: position 12,323 of record WBZZ01005307.1, read on the forward strand.
TATGTGATGTATGTGATGTATGTGATGTATGTGATGTATGTGATGTATGTGATGTATGTGATGTATGTGATGTATGTGATGTATGTGATGTATGTGATGTATGTGATGTATGTGATGTATGTGATGTATGTGATGTATGTGATGTATGTGATGTATGTGATTATGTGATGTATGTGATGTATGTGATGTATGTGATGTATATGATGTATATGATGTATGTGATGTATGTGATGTATGCGATGTATGCGATGTATGTGATGTATGTGATGTATGTGATGTATGTATGTATGTATGTATGTATTGTATGTATGTATGTATGTATGTATGTATGTGCGTATCACATATGTATGCATGTATGTATGTATGTATGTATTCATGTGTTGTATGTATTCATGTGTTGTATGTAATGTATGTATGTAATGTGTGTATGTAATGTGTATGTATGTATGTATGTATGTATGTATGCATGTATGCATCATGCATGCATGCATGGCATGCATGTATGTATGTCTGTATGTATGTACGTCTGTATGCCATGTATGTATGTATGTACGTTACATATGTACATTACGTTTGTGCATGTGAATGTATGAATTGGTGCATATCTGTTTTTATGTATGCATATTTCAGGCTAACATTATTCGCATCTTCGCAACTTTGTAAGTCCCTACTCTTTTAAATCTCCCTTTTTTTCTTGAAGGTGACTTTTAACCTTTCATCTGCTGTGTTAATATTTCGTTTTCCATTATTGTTTTTTTTATTACAAAAACAGGCAGCTCACTTGTTTTTACTCTGTTATTTTCTGTGTGTTGTTGTTGTTGTTGTTGTTGTTGCTGTTGTTGTTGTTGTTGTTGTTGTTGCTGTTGCTGCTGTTGCTGTTGCTGTTGCTGTTGTTGTTGCTGCTGTTGTTGCTGTTATTGTTGTTGCTGTTGTTGTTGCTGCTGCTGCTTTTTTTTTTGTTTACTCCAATCTTTTAATCTCTCGCGGATCTTTGCCAGCATGGTTTGTTCACGCCTGTTTATTTGTCTGTGTATATCGCAGCACCAAGGACATCACCGGTTCCAAACTCCCCCGGGGAGACGCTGCGAAAAAAGAGTCTTGATCCAGATGCCAGTGAGCTATTACTGCTGACACTTGCGTTACCATCATGTGCGAATGACGAAAATGAATAGTAACTAAATCCAAAATCGTTTGCGTTTGTTGAACTGACACTTCCACATCAATAACACCTATACATTCAACATAAGTCATGTCTGGTCCCTTGCATCCCCCCCCCCCTCCCCCCCTCTTCCCCCCCCCCCCCCCCCCCCCCCCCTCTCTCTCTCTCCCGGGGCCCCGTGTGTGTGTGTGTGTGTGTGTGTGTGTGTGTCCCCTCCTTCATCGATTTGAAAGAGTCAGCCATGTCAAATACACACGCAACACAAATCATTTTTCCTCCTTTTGTATCTCTTGATACCCATTTTCCTCTTACGGTTCCACTTACTTACTACTCGTACTAGTGATACCTATTTCATCGTTAAAAGTGTTTGCGTAAAAAGCTAATACATAGTAAAGTAGTTTAGCTTAAAATATAATTAAATTATTAAATAATGCTACTGTATTACAGTGCTAGAATTATTATATCTAGAATATCTAGAATATATATTAGATATAGTTAATTTCCAACCAATTTTTTCAGCTTTATTTTTTTTTCCAAAAGAAAATCATAGTACTAGTTCTAGTACTAGCAAAGTAGTAGTACTAGTACTGTAGTACTAGTAGTAGTAGTACTAGTAGTAGTACTTCTACAGTTCACTAGTGACGGTAGTTCTACTGTTTTTTTTTTAAAAAAAAATTTTAGTTATTATTATTATTATTATTATTATTATTATTATTATTATTATTATTATTATTATTATTATTATTATTGGACACCGTGATAGCCCAGTGGTCAAGTTCTACCATCTGGGCCCTGTCGCCAGTTCGATTCCCGTCGGTGTCACCAGTATTTTCATTGAACATACCGGTCCGTCTGGACCAGTATTTTCATTGAACATACCGGTCCGTCTGGAAGTGTTGGAACTGCCCTTGCGGGGTGTCATTAGAGCCTATCGTCAATTCTTCGTACTCCCCTCACGGGTGAGACGATGGAGGCGCATGTGCAGAAATGCATCAGCCATTGACAGAGAAGCACTATTATTATTATTATTATTATTATTATTATTATTATTATTATTATTATTATTATTACTATTATTATTATTATTATTATTATTATTATTATTATTATTATTATTATTATTATTATTATTGGACACCGTGATAGCCCAGTGGTCAAGTTCTACCATCTGGGCCCTGTCGCCAGTTCGATTCCCGTCGGTGCCACCAGTATTTTCATTGAACATACCGCTCCGTCTGGACCAGTATTTTCATTGAACATACCGGTCCGTCTGGAAGTGTTGGAACTGCCCTTGCGGGGGTGTCATTAGAGCTTATCGTCAATTCTTCGTACTCCCCTCACGGGTGAGACGATGGAGGCGCATGTGCAGATTTGCATCGCCATTGACAGAGAAGCACTATTATTATTATTATTATTATTATTATTATTATTATTATTATTATTATTATTATTGGACACCGTGATAGCCCAGTGGTCAAGTTCTACCATCTGGGCCCTGTCGCCAGTTCGATTCCCGTCGGTGCCACCAGTATTTTCATTGAACATACCGGTCTATTTCTGGACCAGTATTTTCATTGAACATACCGGCCCGTCTGGAAGTGTTGGAACTGCCCTTGCGGGGGTGTCATTAGAGCTTATCGCCAATTCTTCGTACTCCCCTCACGGTGAGACGATGGAGGCGCATGTGCAGAAATGCATCAGCCATTGACAGAGAAGCACTATTATTATTATTATTATTATTATTATTATTATTATGATTATTATTATTATTATTATGATTATTATTATTATTATTATTATTATTATTATTATTATTATTATTATTATTATTATTATTATTATTATTATTATGGGGGGCACCAATACATGGTTGGGTGTCACCGCCACACGGCGGGGTTGGGGCCGTTGGCAGCTTGTTATGAGGGATACATAATCAGTGCTCCACTGATTCATGAGACGGGAACTTTTACTGAGAGAAGCTCTCTCACCACGCTCACGGCTCTTGGCTCGGGGTGGCCTCTGGTGTCACTCGGGGTGAGTGCGGGGGGTGGGGGTTATCTGAGGGAGGGGGTTGGCTCAGTGGGTCACTGGACAGGTTGGTTAACTAAACTACTGTCGGTATGAGTGAGTATGAAGACGACAGGCCCCACACATTTCCACAAGCCTTGAAATCACTCAACTGCCACAGTAGCGACTGCCTGGACGCGGGGCTCCTGACTCACCCTCTCTCCCAGAACCCCTCGTGCTCACTTTGCGGATGCCATGGGGATGCTCTGGCGGAGGGTCGGGACGTGTTGGGTGCATGTGACCGGGCCTGTCACTTAGTGTTCTCGGTAGATGACTCTTTTGTAGCTTCTATCGGACGCAGGGTGGCTTGCCACGACACCTCAATGATGCATAGTACGTCACGTCTCTGGCCTGGTTACTGGGGCGGGTAACTGAGGCGGGTTCCTGAAGGCTGGTTACGGAAGCTATGTTATTGTTGTTGGGTTCCTGGCTGCTATGTTATTGTTGTTGGGTTCCTGGCTGCTATGTTATTGTTGTTGGGTTCCTGGCTGCTATGTTATTGTTGTTGGGTTCCTGGCTGCTATGTTATTGTTGTTGGGTTCCTGGCGGCGTACATGTTTATGCTTTTTTAAGGGTTGAGCTTTCAATAACCCCACTCGGGTCTTCTTTTATCGAGCTCACCACTCGGTGGATGGAGGCCTGGGGTAGACTTATACGGTGTTTTTGATGCTAGGTTCCGTCTCCAGGGATTCGACTGGCATCGCTGCTTTGCCTCACCGCACTGCCTCACCCACACATCCACGCTGGCACACTGTTTCTCCTCTTGCTCTTGTACCTAGGTCGCACACAGCTATGAGCTCACGCCGATGAGTGGTTGTGACGAGGTGCACCCAGCTGGATTGCGGGCGAGCCACGGCGGCCTCGCTCTCGCTCTCTCTCTCTCTCTCTCTCTCTCTCTCTATCTATCTATCTCTCTCTCTCTCTCTCTCTCTCTCTCTCTCTCTCTCTGTCTCTCTCTCTCTCTCTTTTTTTTTTTTTTTTTTTTTTTTTTTTTTTTTTTTTTTTTTTTTTTTTTTTTTTTTTGTTGCTTTGCTTTGCTTGCTTTGGGCGAGGCCTAGCTTTCACATGGGCGGGCTGAGCCTATGAGGGGCGCACGATAAGCGTTCCATTGATTTATGAGACGGGTCCCAATTACTGAGAGTAACTCATGTGAGTTGCTCATCATACTCATGGCTCTTGGCTCGGGGTGGCCTCTGGAATCATAAGGGTGGGCACTGGGGGAGGGAGTTGTGTTCAGAGGGTCACCGCGAAGGAGGGTCAACCAAACTACTGTCGGTCGGAGTTTGTACGAAGGCGAGAGGCCCTACACCTTACCACAAGCCTTGAAACGACTAAATGACCAAAGTAACGACGGACCGGAGCGGGGCTCCTGGCTCACCCTCTCTCTCAGCACTCTTCGTGCTCATCCTGCGGATGCCATGGGGTTGCTCTGGCGGAGGGTTATGGGGTGGTGGGTACACGTGCACGGGCCTGTCACTCTGTGCTCTCGGTAGATGACTCACTTGCAGCGTTTATCGGACGCAGGGTGGTTTGCCACGACACCTACCTCGATAATGCACAGCGGGTCCTGCCTCGTGCCTGGTTACGGATGCAGGTGAGTGTTTGTGTGTATTCCTATACATACGTACACGTATGCTTTTTAAGGGTTGAGCTTTAAATAACCCCACCTGGGTCCTCATTTATCGAGTTTACAACTCGATCAATGCGGCACCGGGGTCCCATACCACTTATGTCAGGTTCTTATGCGAAGAGCGCGGCCGCTAGTGCTGGCCCTATGGGTCAAGGCGGTAATCCTTCAGGTTTAGACGTTCCCCGTGGGAGTGCGCCTGCGGGTGGTGATGGCTACTCGGCCGGGGTGGGGTGGTCGAGTGCTCGCGTACCTGACGGGCAACCTGAATCACCTAGAGCCAGCAATCCTGCTGCATCTCGATCACCCTCCCCAACCTCGGAAGAGAAGTCACGTCCGGAAAGGTCTGGTCACGGCGTGTGGCAAGCGGTACCGCCACCGAGGAGGTGGCGGAGGAAGGTACGAAATGAGTTGGATAAGAGATGTTGCATAGTATGGGGGCTATCGCATGTCTCTCAGACAGTGGTCATGGCGCGAGAGCTCCGAATTCTCGGTCTCGGGGAAGTCGAGGTGGAATTCGCGGGCAGAGGTAGCGGGCGGCATTTGCGGATTAAATGTGCGTCTTGTGAGGAGGCGGAGAAGATGGTGCGGCTGCTGCGGGAGCGTAAGTTCTTCACGGGAAAGGTTCACGTTGCGACGGGTAGGACTTTCCGGGAAAGAGAGAAGCAGCGGGCTGCACGGGGGGGTGCCCAGTATGTAGAGATGCAGAGGGAGCTTCGCAAGCAGGGGTTTGGCTACTGGGTGCTCGACGTGGAAGTCGACGAGCCCCAGGGCGAAGCCTCAAGCGGTGAATCTCCCTTGGCGGAGTGGGGCGGGATGCGGGAGCTGGAGGAGCTGGGGCGGAGGGTGCAGGATGGGCCGTGGAGGGTGGCGGAGGGCTCCAGGCGGGCTCAACCGAAGCGCAGGCATCGGCATCAGCTTCGTTCTTCCCAATTTGTGAAAGGCTTCCCACTGAGGGTGGCCTCACATAATTGGCAAGGCAAAGTGGGTGCGGATAGCCCAGGCTTTGGGGAATGGCCGGAGCACTACAAGGCGCGAGGCTGGGTGATCGTCGGAGTCCAGGAGCACAACCTATCGTCGCAGAAGGTGGAGAAGCTCCAAGTCGACGGCTTCGCAGTCCTCGGCAAAGCGGCTGCAACTGGTGCGGGCTCGCGTCTCTTGGGGGGAGTCTTGACGTTGGTGGCCAACTATCTGGCACTGTGCGCTACCATTGTACAGGCGCCTGTTCCACACCCACAGCAATTGAGGGTGAGGCTGTCGTCTGGGAGCGCGACGGCGTCGGATGTGTTCGTCGGCAACGGCTACTTCCCCCAAGAAAATCAACGAGAGGAATCTATTGCAGCCTATGAGGCGTGGCAGGCGGCCGTCTCCTACTTCGCCACCAAAGGTCATGTGGTTACGGTTGGTGATGCTAATGCTAAGCTGGGGCCCGCCAGAAGAGCGCGGGAGGAGGGAGTGGTGGGCCTCTTTGGCGAGATAGATGAGAGGGGTAGAGGGGTTAGGAGTGAGAATGGTGAGTTGCTGGCTGCGATGCTTGTTGCCACGGGGTTGCGCAATCTCAGTGGGTTTTCGCAACCACGGGGGGACAAATATTGGTGGTCTAGGCAGGAAAATATAGGTGGACGAAGGCATCTACTGGATTACATCTGCGTCTCTTCCGAGCTGGCGGAGGAGGCAAGCTTCGGCGTCGACGAGGTAGACCTTGATACCGACCACAAAGCTGTGTGGGCGGAACTGGTCTGGGGGGACAGCCACCCCCCAAAAAGCAGGTAAAGAGGTACAAAGCATTCAAGGCAGAGCGCTTGATAGGCAGGGTAGTTGAGGGTAAGGAGAGTGAGCTGTCTAAGCTTAGGTTGAAGTACGACGAGACCTTTGCAGCTGGTATATCGGGGCTGTTGCCAGATGGCCTCCCAGATCTATCAGCAGTGGAGGACCCGGATGAGCTTCAGCAGGAGGTAGATAGGGTCGCTAGCTTAGTGGTCCGAGCTTTCACGGGCGCAGCCGTGAAGGTCTTGGGAGTTCGGGTGATTAGGCCAGGGTTTACTAATGCATGGTTTGATGACAGTCTTAGGGAAGCGATTGCGCGACGGAGAGAGGCATACGGCCTCTGGCGAAGGAATGAGGCCAACCGAGAGGCCTGGCAAAGATATAAAGAAGCGAGGAAGGCGGTCAGAAGGTTATGCAAGGAGAAGAAGGAGCAAGCGTGGAAGCGGGTCCAGAATGACACCGCTGCCAACTTCAGGAGCGCTACGATGGCCACGTACTGGAAGCTGTCAAAGCGTTTGGGCGGGGTTCGGCGGTCGAACGCTTCTGCTCCTGTTCGGAAGCCCGATGGCACTCTGGCATGCACAATCCGGGAAAAACTACAAGAATGGGAAGAATACCGCCGACGTATGGTGGTCCCCAAAGAAAACCAGTTTTTGGAGTGTAGAGGAAGTCGGTTCTGATGAGGAAGCAGCGCGGATTGAGCCCGAGCGGAAGGCCCGCGAAACCTTCCAGTATAACGACAACCTGCGCGACCAATTCGAGGCCATGGCGCAAGCCGAGGAGATCCGGACTGAGACGGGCCCGCTGGATTATGATTACACCGAGAAGGAAGCGGAGCTCTGCCAGGAAAATCTCCAGAATCACAAAGCGTGCTCACCGGATAAGATCAAGAACGAGATGCTCAACTACGGAGGCACGCGGATTGTGAGCTTTCTGGTGCGCTTCTTCAACTGGTTGAAATCGTGCGAATACACCCCCAGCGACTGGGGCAAAGCGATTATCGTCAACATCCCAAAAGGAGGCGACCCAACCGATCCGGAAAATTGGAGAGACATCGCGATTCTGAGCTGTCTGGGTAAGATGTATCTGTCCCTTATGGCGGCGAGGCTTACGGCTTTCATCGATCAGCCGGGCCGCTGAGGCTTCACCCAGAGCAGGGTGGGTTCCGGCCAAAACGTAGTACGGGGGACCAGATTTTTGTCCTTAAGGAGCGTCTGCGCCTTAGACAACAAGCTCGCCTCCGTTCTTTCGTTTTGTTCGTGGATCTGAGAAAGGCATTCCCTACGGTTTGGCGGGCCGGGTTGTTTCAGAGGCTAACCCAGATGGGGGTACAGGGCAAGTTCTATCGCATTCTGCGGCGTTTTTACCGAAGAACGTCATCGCGAGTGCTAGTCGATGGCGAACTCACTGGTGAAGTGCTGGAAGAGATGGGAGTTCAGCAAGGGTCGCCGTTGTCACCGTCGCTGTTCAACGTCTTCATGGATGAGCTAACGGTCCGAATCGCGAAAGAGTTGGAGATCGAGGACCTCAACCGCATCGAAGACATACGGACCCTGCTTTACGCCGACGACGTTGCGGTAATTGCGCATAGTGTCACGGAGCTTCAACAGATTGTAAATGTCGTGGCGACATTCGTGGAGGACTATCGGCTTAAAATCAACCTGAAACCGGGCAAGACGGAAGTCATGCCGATATACGGGCACGCCAAGTCAAAAAAGTCGCCCCCCATGCGTGAGGTTTCGGGGCAAGGTTCTCAACGTCACCGACCACTACAAATACCTGGGAGTTCTGCTCACGGACACCCTCTCCGATAAACCGCAAGCGAAGCGGGCGGCGGAAATCACTATAGCGGGAACGGCTGCCTACTACCCCCTCTGGATTGGCAGCAAAAATGCTTTACCCTCTGGATGGTCTCTGTTCCAGCGCGTCTTCGGCTGATGAATTGGCAGCAAATGGTTGGCGCAAAGTTGCTTTACGCATCGGCTTTTTGGGATCTGCCGGGCGCCAACAAGCTGAGTAAGCTGGAGGGCGCGTTGGTAGCGCCCCTGCGGGTCATCTTGGGTGTTGGTACGCGCACAACCGGCTGCATCACCAGGGGTTTAGGCCGCACGCCGAGTTTTAGCATCCTTGCCAAGGCGGCCCGGCTTCGGTTCCTAGGGCGCATCGAGTTACTGGGCAACACAGCGCTAACACGCAGGCTTTACAACACGGGTCGGTGCAAATGGAAGGAAGATACGGAAAATTTGATCTTAGCAGATCACAGGCTGCGGGAGGGCTTGGATGCGCTCAAGCGGGTCGTGAACGAAGATGGCACGGTAGATGATAAGGACTGGCGGGCCGCTCTGGCGAACTGGAACGAGGTGGTAAAGCAATGGTCTGTCCGGCAGGAAGTAGCTGGCTGGGAGCGGCAGGCTAAGCCCTCTGATGGGCTTAGGGTGCTGCTTAGCCAGATGTCTTCCCGCTCTGTTTTCCCACGTTGGCGGGCGCTGGAGGGGGGAAGTCACAACCTTATCAGAAGGCGATTGTTGAGCTGCAACAATCGCCTTCGCCTCTACCGATCCAAATTTGGCTCATGCTCGCCGGACTGCTCAAGCTGTTTCGCCTTGTGTGGCACTGAGGTTAACGAGTCGTTACGTCACTTCCTGCTGCATTGCCCAACGTTTGCGAGCTCTCGTGAGGCACTGTTTAAGTTTATCGATGAGGCGCAAGCCCGGCAGCCCCTCGTGCTGAATCGAGGAGGGCTTTATCACAGGGAACTGCGGGAGGCAGAGGAGGAGATGAGGCTCTTCAAAGAGGAATGGCTGAAGGGGGAGGATGAAAAGATGGCGGCGATGCTCGGCGTTTTGTTTATCCCTGTCCCAGAAGAGGTGGAGGAGGAATTAGGAAGGTTTGTTGCCACCATCTGGAAGGAGTGGGAGGAGTTGGAGGCGCAGACCAGGGAGGCAGAGGGGGCGGAGGAGGAGGAGGAGGTGATCGACCTCACGGTCGTTCAGGAGGTGGGTAGAAGGAGGGGAAGGCCTAGTCAGGTAGAATGTCTGGCTAGATCTGTTGTAGGTGGAGGTCAGCGCAGCGTCGCGGACTTCTTCTCGGCAGATAACTCCTCTCACTCCTTGCACCCACTTGCACATGCACAGCACGCTCATTTGCACATTGCACTGCCAGTCGAGTCTTTGGAGCGGAGCCGCGTCACCGAACGGTCCCGTGCTACCAATGGAGGCACATGTTCGACAGGATCAAAGGCCAATTGACTGATAAGTCTGTTATTATTATTGTTATTATTATTATTATTATTATTATTATTATTATTATTATTATTATTATTATTATTATTATTATTAAGGGAGTACATAGGCCATCGGTCCTTTCCATGGGCTGATTGGTATAAAGCTCCTAGAGTAATGTTCTATGCCGTCACTTCCTTTATTCCACCGATTGGTGTGGAGACTTTCCTTATGGAATGGAGGACTGGATGCACATGGCCTTTTGGCTCAGCAATTGGCAGGAGATACACTATTATTATTATTATTATTATTATTATTATTATTATTATTATTATTATTATTATTATTATTATTATTATTATTATTATTATTATTATTATTATTATTAGGGAGTACATAGGCCATCGGTCCTTTTCAATGGGCTGATTGGTATAAAGCTCCTAGAGTAATGTTCTATGCCGTCACTTCCTTTATTCCACCGATTGGTGTGGAGACTTTCCTTATGGAATGGAGGACTGGATGCACATGGCCTTTTGGCTCAGCAATTGGCAGGAGATACATTATTATTATTATTATTATTATTATTATTATTATTATTATTATTATTATTATTATTATTATTATTATTATTATTATTATTATTATTATTATTATTTGGACACCGTGATAGCCCAGCGGTCAAGTTCTACCATCTGGGCCCTATCGCCAGTTCGATTCCCGTCGGTGCCACCAGTATCTTCATTGAACATACCGGTCCGTCTGGAAGTGTTGGAACTGCCCGTGCGGGGGTGTCATTAGAGCCTATCGTCAATTCTTCGTACTCCCCTCACGGGTGAGACGATGGAGGCGCATGTGCAGATTTGCATCAGCCATTGACAGAGAAGCACTATTATTATCATTATTATTATTATTATTATTATTATTATTATTATTATTATTATTATTATTATTATTATTATTATTATTATTATTATTATGGACACCGTGATAGCCCAGTGGTCAAGTTCTACCATCTGGGCCCTGTCGCCAGTTCGATTCCCGTCGGTGCCACCAGTATTTTCATTGAACATACCGGTCTATTTCTGGACCAGTATTTTCATTGAACATACCGGCCCGTCTAGAAGTGTTGGAATTGCCCTTGCGGGGGTGTCATTAGAGCCTATCGTCAATTCTTCGTACTCCCCTCACGGGTGAGACGATGGAGGCGCATGTGCAGAAATGCATCAGCCATTGACAGAGAAGCACTATTATTATTATTATTATTATTATTATTATTATTATTATTATTATTATTATTATTATTATTATTATTATTATTATTATTATTATTATTATTATTATTATTGCTAAACAGAGTTCCAGCCCAATGGCCTCAAGGCGTTAAACTGTGACGCCAACTCATAACCCTTTGGTGGTAGATGCTGGGGAGGAGGGTCGTTGCGCGCGTAAAAGATCTTAAACTCCGCATATGCTGGTTGATAGCCCAGGACCCAGCAGACACCAGATTGTTATGGGTGGGGTTTCGAGGCAGCTCTAGCAACCGCGCTTGGTGTATGCACTTGCACATTCGGTGACGTCTTGCAAGAGGTTGCTGGGACTGCGGAATAACCTCGGCTTAGTGCAGTCTTGCCCTCAGGAGCTCCATCGGTGGCCCCGATCATCAGGCGAGAGACTGACACGGGGGGGTGGAGGACCTCGAACAAGGGTATTGGAGGCTTATGTCCGTTGAGGATATGCCATTAGCTGCATCAGTACGCCTCAGATATAGTATTATTATTATTATCATTATTATTATTATTATTATTATTATTATTATTATTATTATTATTATTATTATTATTATTATTATTATTATTATTATTATTATTATTATTATTATTATTATTATTATTATTATTATTATTATTATTATTATTATTATTATTATTATTATTATTATTATTATTATTATTATTATTATTATTATTATTATTATTATTATTATTATTATTATTATTTTACGCAAACATTTTCAACTAGTTTAATAGAGAATACTTGCCTTCTACTAGTTCTAGTACTAGTATTAATAATACTAAGTGTAGTTAGTAGTACTAGTACTAGTACTAGTAGCAGTACTTCATCGCGCAGTTGTACAACTAAAGAAATCACATAAATGGATTCATATGGAATCCTTAGAAAAATATGCCAGCTGTCAGCAAACACTTTTATGCATAAAAGCTGTATATAAGTGAAGGAAAGCTGTTGCCGAAAAAAAATGTAAAAAAAAAATTGTCCACAAAACGTAAGCAAAAACCCTGCCGAGGTCAATTAAGTTTGTGACTTTTATGCATAAATGCTTTTTGCATTCCTTGAACTGACTCAGTAGCAGTAAACTGAAGAAGTTCTGCTGCACTGACCGTTTCCAGAAACTGAAACAGTAGCTTAGTGAAGAAAGTTAAATTAACACTAGGTTAAATCAAAACTAAGGTAAGTGGAAGCAACACTTAATTCTTTTCTGCATAAAAGTGCTTCATTGACATTGACTAGAACAGCCACACAAGGTTCAGCCGGGATTTTATATATATATTAAAATATAGTCTAAAATTAGGTCTTTCGTAAATGCAACTTCCTCACTGAAAAAAACTTTTAATGCAAAAATGAAGTTCCGACCTATCGTACCTTGCCCAATCTTTCAACCCTGGCGGGAAGCTGTTGACTGAGTGGAGTCAGTGTCAAAATCCCCACCAAAGCGTGCCATCCAGGTTCTTGCCCTGACTGCGCGTGCAGAGCTGCGTAAGGGCGGACGAATGGATTGCCGGCTAGCAACTGCTTCCGACTCAGCGTCGGCAGCAGAGCCCTGAAGGCTCCCAGTCATCTGAAGTGTTGTCATCGTCACTGTCCGTCTGAGGTACATTGGGAATCGCTGTGAGCCATTTCTTCTGTTTCATCTCCATCTTCAGGTGACCTACGTCCAGCTCCGCTTCGGGGGCCCCTCGACGCCTGCGCCTTGGCCGCGGTAACATTCTACGACTCCTCGCCAGTGACCCTTCTCGAGGGCCGTCCCCGGCCCTTGCATCTGCCGGCGCCAGACATTGCTGAATCTCTTCTCGGCAAGCTTGCCTGCGACAATTCCCGGCTGCTCGCCGTGCGATGGTTGTAGCTCCCTGTTGCCTTGCGACTCTGCCTCCTGGGAATCTTGGAGCGGATCATCCACGACTCCGTCCTCAACTGCTGCGCGAACAGTGACAAGCCAGTTCAAAACCGAAAGGCCGGCGGCGCCCGCTTGCAGCGCTGGATGTTTCTGTCGAACTGTGGAAGAACATCATTCTTGACATGTCCTTCGAATCCCAGTCTTCGGCTGTGGCAACAGGGTACATTCTCGCAGTTCCCTCTTTAATGCTTGCGACAAGCTCCAGTAAGAAATTGTACACCGCCTCGACCTCTGGACCCCGAGGCTCAATCTTCTGTCCGTCCAGGTCACGGGAGCTTTCGCCCAGGTTATCACGACTACTGACCCACAGCGTTTTCTGACACTACGCGTTGAAGATCAAACCATGGGGTCGCTCAAAGAATGCTTCGCAACGCTGCTGAGATTCGCTCCACATTTTTCCTCAGAGAACATCCTGGTATTACTATCATGCTGAAACGCTCGCCAAGCAGGGTGGTTCACACTTCGCCAGTAGTTCAACAGCAGCAGGTGCAACGTCAGGACATGTGTGTACTCGTTGGCTTTGAAGTGCAACAACACATGCAAAGCTCTGTGCAAGTACACCCAAATTTGTTTGGGCAAGTTTTCACGAATGACGCAGCCCAGGTCACAACAACAACAACAACAACAACAACAACAACAAAACTGCAGTCAGCAACGGTAAAGCTGAGCCAAAGACTTACCACGGGCATGAACCACTCAAACAACGTCAAAAGACCTCCGAGTGCTTTTCTGGCTTCTTCAGGAAGGGCCGCGTTGTAGTAGCTCTCCTGGATGTCCTTTCTCACGTGAGGGTAAGCTAGTCGCAGGTAAGCCATGACTGCAGTGATTGTCTTCAGCCGTCGGAGGCTTGATGCGGAATTTTTGTCAGGAAACAGTTCATGCCAAAACGGGCCAAACACTTGGCGCTTGAACTAACGCCAAATCAAAATGCACAAGAACTTGTGCACATGCCAGTGCCCGAGAAACACACACATCCAGGACTTCAGATGAGCAAAGCCTCCGCTCAAGTCGAACATTGCCTGCAAAAACCGCACATGCGCAAAAGCTGTTCTTGCACAACTTCGTCACAACTTCAACAAGCACACCTCGAGAATTCTTTTGTAAATGTTGGAATCGACTGTGTAGAGCTTGTAACGGGGCTCTTCGTCCTGTCTTTTGATCCGCTGCAAGTTTTTGCAAAAAACGAATCAACGCATTATTGGATGCGATGTTTCGGTCTTCCAACCGCACACCAAAGAAAACAGTTCCCTTGTTCGCAGGATCGTTGTCGGTGGAAAGACTGACGGGCAACCTGAGCGGAATTCTGTTTGATTCCCTGGAAGCAGAGTGTTCAAAAAATTGCAAAAAAATCAGGATTCCTGGTTTGCAACTCGTGCATCTTACTTCGTGTAAGTTCTGTCAAAGCCTGCTGAAAAAGATCATCTGGAATCTCTTGCAGTCATTCCACATTAAGCTGGGAGACTGCACCCGCTGCGATTGAATTACTCCCACAACCATCCAAAGTCCGTTGTTGTACGGGCCCACTGCCAAATTGGGAACACCAACATAGCGAAACTTCAGACTCGTTGCAAAGTTGTCGAACCAAGTATACCAGATCACGTCAGTACGGGCTTCGTTTCGCCTAGTACAGCAGCATGTTTACAGGTGCAGTGATGCTTCTTTAATGAGATGTTTGTGTTTTGTACTGAGGGAAGTTTTAAAAAGGGACGCATTGAAAAAACCATGCATGCTTTAAAATTCCTTCTTTTCATCTTTCAAGACATTTGCATGCTCTACTAGTACCCGAACTAGCATCTTCATGCACATCATGAATGGTTTCAACATGTTTCACGCCACTTTTGAAAGAAATCAAACAAACCACGATTCAAGAAACACAAACTGTTTAGTTCAGACTCAACCGAAGTCGAAAGCTTTGTTATGGCCAAACCACACTCAGCGCTTTTATGCATAAAAGTACATGGTTGAGGTAAGCCTTGTCAAAAAATGCTTGCGAGCAAAACTTTTCAATGCGACACTAGTAGGATGTTGTCAGGAACGGAGGCAAGCTCGGACTGTGCACTGGTTGTCGGGCAACCTACGGTGAACAACTGTCGCAACAGAAGTTTTAAAAGCTAAATTTTCCAAAAAGGATTTGCCACACTTTGAGCTTTTATGCATAAAAGTCTCATGTCCCGTTTGGGCCTGCTTTTTCAGGCCCGTTCGGTTTTGTTTGAAATTGTCTCTCCTTTCACTAAAAACATTTTGTTAACAGTGTAAAATGCAGTTGTTGTCTTGTGATTTCTTGAAAAACCTCCACGAACTGATCTTGATGCAAAGACTGTGAATGCAACCATTTCGGCATGTAACAAAAATGTGTTCAACAAAGTGTTCAATGCATATGTTTTTTTTTGTGTGAGTTCACACTTTGGTTACCTGATTCTTTCCATCACAGTTCCAAGTCGCTTGGTTCTGTGCACATCAAAGCTTCGCAAATGAAGAATTCTTCCCCGCAAAAGAGAGAACATCGATCCCTTCTCTGCTGAGACCACGATGTTTTAGTTCGAGACACAGATCAACCTCCAATTGCGTAAAAAGGCGTCCTTGCTGAAACACCGTGAAGACAAAAAACGAAGCAAACAAATGTTTCCCTTCTGCAATCAGATGCCTTGTCTGTGTTTCGTCCAACTTCCTAGTACCCCTTTTACCATCTTGAACTGACGCCATCTTTTTCCAGTAGCGGTGAAGTCGCTCTGGAGCAAACGTTTTTAGCCATACCTCGAATCCAAACCCCCAGAAAATCGCCTGTCCAAACAATTTTTTTCATGTCAAGCTTGCTCAACAAAGGTTTGGGTACTGTACTTTTTAAACTTTTGCGTAGTTTTAGGTCGCCTTGAACGATCTCGTCGTGTGGAGGTCGATGTGGCTGGCTCTCCCAGCTGCTGTGCGAGGGTCTTGAAATGAGATCTCAGTGTGGAAACTGGTAATCGCACTTAAGGATCTGAAAAACATGCATTTTCAGATGTCATGAAAAGCTGTCTGAGTCAAGTTTTTACTCATAAAAGCCCCAAATTGCCTTTTCAGCTTTCATTTTTTTCCGGAAAAAATTATTAAAAAAAAAAAAAAAAAAAAAAAAAAAAAAAAAAAAAAAACAGGTTTGGGCTGAGTTGAATGTGAGACAACATCCATAAATGCACATCCGGGCGGGTCCAATGTATGTGTCCAGTGCCAGTGCCTGAAAACTGTTTTGGGCTACTCATTTTTCAAGTTGTTAGTCCGGAAATGCCTCTTTGATCCAAACCTTAGTTCAAACTTGGAATCCCGCGGCCCACGATTATGATTCGGTAAAAAAAACAGTTTTTTGTTCATGACAACTTTTTTTTCCCTTGAGTGCAAAAAGTCACTTTCGACCTTTGCTCAACCACCCTCTGTTTTTCTCGACAGCCCAAAACTGCTTTGAGACAATGGCTCAAAAAAAAAAAAAAAAAAAAAAAAAAAAAAAAAAAAAAAAAAAAAAAAAAAAAAAAAAAAAAAAAAAAAAAAAAACATGTTGTGGTGGATCGCTGACAATCGGAGTTGCTTCAATGTCATTAACCCTTCTTTGCCAGGAGGGAATCGAAGTTCAAGGTGTCAGCAAAGGGATGGTCACCAACTTTCGTTCCTCAAGGTCTGAACTGGGTCGAATGTGGCTAATTTCTGTTTGGGACGAAGAAAAAAACAAAACTTTCATTTTTCATTTGGCTGAACGTTTGCATTCGGGCAACAAGTCCGCCTTGCCTGAGTGTGTGATCTGGGACGCGTCGCTGCGCAGCATCTTTGAATTAGGAACCACCACAAGTGCACCTACTGGTCAACAAGCATTTCCCTTTCGTTCTCTTGTTCTCTCCCTTCTTCTTTTTTGTTCTGTGTGTGCTCTCTGTTTGTCTTGTGTTGTGTTTGATGTCGTGTGCGGCTGAGTTTGAATTCGGTCCGCCCTCCCTTCCTCACGTTTTTTGCGGTGAATTTTTCGGTTATTCCTTGTGGCAACTGCAGGCAAGCTGAACAGGAAGCTTAAAGAGTTGCTGAAGGCGATGGCTGGGCCAACGTGGCTTCCACTGAGCAAGAGGTCTGGACCATTTGCAGTTGACACTTTTATGCATAAAAGTCCCATGTTCGGATTGGGTCTACTTCCTTTTTCATGTTTTTTCTGTGTACACCCGGTCGGGTCCACTTTTTACGTCCGAGCCCAACTGCATTTGTGACTTTTATGCATAAAAGCAAAACAGGTTTCAGGCACTGGTGGCACTTGAATGGTTTTTGCAGGGAACTGGAGACGACAACGTCGTTTCTCAAAACCCTTGGCCTCCTCACGCCCAGTTGGAAGAGTCACCGTTTGCAGCTGAATCAACACTTTCTGGCAAGGAAGGCAAAGACAAGGGCAAGGCTGAAGTGCAAGGGGACAAGGAAGAAGAAGTGGAAGAAGAAGTAGAAGAAGAAGTAGAAGAAGAAGAGGAAAGTGAGGAAGCAAGTGCCCTGGCTCGCTCAGTGTCTTCGTCCAAGAAAGCTCAGGGCCAGAAGAAAGTGCTGTACGGTCAAATGGAGACTCAGGAAAATGACCCTGAAGATGACGACGGTGAGGAACAGTCTCAGGCCTCAGGTTCGGGTCAGAAAAGGAAAATTCTGCCCAAGTAACCACCATTGAGACCACCAGCTCAGAAGGCCGCTGCCCCTGCTATCTCGAAAACCCCTCCTGCTGCAGGGAAAACAAGCCCATCAACAAGCTCTGTCGTGTCCACCCCTTCCACTGCAAGCAAGAAGAGGAAAGAACAAACCAATTATGATGTCAGCATGACTCCGGACACTAGCAAACTTTCTCCTGCCGTCAAGAAGGCAAAGAAAATGAAAGGCAAGGCGAAGTTCGGCAAGAACGTGTCCAAGCAAGACAAGAGAGCGCAAGAAGAAGCCAAGTACCAAGAAGGTAAAATCTCATTTTAGCTTGTCTGTGCTTGTGGCTTTTATGTATAAAAATGCCATGTGTTGTTCAGACGCGAAGTCCTTAAGCTTGGTCCAGGCAGCAAACCAAGACATCTCTTCGCTCTCGTACGACACCGTCGAAGTTCTGCCGGACGTGATCGCGGGTGCTCCTCACAAAGGAGTCATCGACCGCTTGCTTGACGAAAACATGTCGGCGAACTCATGTCCAATTTCTACATGAGTGGAAAACACAACGACAAGATCGTTGGCTGCAGGACAAGAATGAAAAGGTTAGCGTTGACAATTAGTTTAGCTTGGACGAAGAGGACAACGATTTAATGGAGCCTCCGGCTTTCTGTGACCGAGACACTGTCAATGAGTGGACGAAAAAATGGAGAGCTGCGGGCCTCATCGAAGGCAAGGGCGGCAAACTGGATTGGAACAACATTCCGTTGGAAAAAGCGTACGGAGCTGTAAACGTTTCTGAGGGACAAGATGAAGGAACGCAAGCTGCACATGGAGGCCTTCGTGGGCCTCCACACCTCGAACGCCATTCAGCGCCTGCATCGATCTTACCCCACGCAATCGTTGTAGCAAGTAATCAAGATGGCACGGTCATTTAGTAATACAATAATCTATGATGATTAATAGCTACTACACTGTATCAGCAGTACTACAGTGACAGCTTTATTAATAATAAGAAAGGCGCCAACAGCCTGACTCCCGAACGCGCCACGTAACTTGACTGGCCGGATCATAAGTAAAGGCTCTCAGTACCGGCGGCGGACACCGTTACCAGGCGGCTCTGGATGATACGGCCGGCCCTTAACTACTAATTAAGATTATTAGTTCCAAATAAAACTTTGAAGAGTGAAATAGAAAATAAAATTCAGGCTCGGAAAAAACAACTATGGCAGATGTGACAATGTCACACTGCTAGGCTCGGAAGAATGGAGAGCACAAAAGAACAAAAGCTCAGGTCGGCGGCTTGAACCTGAAAAATCTAAAAGAAAAATTTTGTTTAAATTTTACCTTAGATAACTCTAAAATTAAAGTTGCCAAAACACTGTTAAACTTATAAGTGTGACTTCATATTAAGAATAACTTAAATGCAAACGTTTCGTTCAGTGGTGAAAATAAAAATTATTATCTGTTAACTAGTATTGGCCCCGGCGGAGGGGGGGAGGATGGGACTCGAAAACAAAGAAATCACTGTTCAGCATCTACTGACAATTGCATTTCTCGTCCATTCTCGAGGTTGCCTTTTTGTCCTCCTGTCACACCGCTTGATTGCCACGGTGTCTCAACATTATCTGACTTAAGTGTGTCCCTGTGTATTGGACCCAGCTTTTTTACCGTTGAGCCACGTTTCATTCAGCACCCTTCCGTCTGGATAAGTAACAACCACAGGTCCGTGCAGCTTTCCATTCACCCATTCGCCCTGCCGCCTCTTGTCATCGGGGTAAGACAACGTGCCAAGCCCATGTTTGACATTGTTGACGAAGCTACCCGAAAACTTGCGTCCGTCTGCGTAAAAGAAGACACCTATGCCATGCCAGTGCCCGTTCATGGTACGGTTCCACTGGCCGATGTATTTGGTCTTGTCAGGATACACCATAATGCCTGGACCCACCTCCACGCCATGGTTGTAGTTGCCTTCGTAGCTCGAGCCGTTGGGCCACTTGTACATACCCCGTCCATGCTTCAAGCTATCTTGAAACTTGCCCTCGTACACGGAGCCATCCTTGAAGGCCAGAACGCCATTCCCGTGGCAGTTGCCCTTCTTCCAAGACCCCACGAACTTGGCCCCGTCGATGTAGGCAAACGCGTCGCGGTTCTTCCGCCGGTAGTAAAACGTGCCATGTCCATGCCTGTAATCGTGCTGAAACTCTCCTTCGTATGACCCGTGTTCTGGATGGATCCAGGTGCCCCACCCGTGAGCTTTCCCATCCACAATATCGCCCGTGTACGTTCCACCATCCAAACGCTTCGAAGGCTTCTCTTCCACAGAACCTGCTTTAGCCGCAGGTGAGCCGGAGGCTACCTTCGCTGCCGATGCCGCAACATCGATGGCCGGTTCACTCGCGCTGAACGCTTTCCGACTTGTTTGTGAAGGACTTGACTCTGATCTTTCCAGCGACGTGCGTCTGTGTTGGAGACGTCTCAATAGCATCATAGCATTCGTGATCCTCGCCCCAGCGCGTGGGGCGTTTGGTTTTGCTGTTTGCAGCTCCATGGGAGTCTCCTTGCTTGAACCGCGAGTGGAGAAAATGGATTGTTTTGGCGACTTTGGCGTTCCAGGCTGGGATTTAGAAGATGGCTGAGCTGAAGGGAAAGAATCGCCCCTCATCAACAGAGACTTGCGTCGTGGGAAAGAATCGCCCCTCATCAACCGAGACTTGCGTCGTGAGAAAAAAGATGAGGCAGGAAGAGAAGCTGCATGACGCAGCGAGGGCATCGAGCTACGACGGCGGATGCTGCGGGGTGAAGCAGAAGGCTGAGGCTCGGAAGACGAAGGCAGGGAAGGGGCGACGGGGGATGCGG
Organism: Paulinella micropora; assembly: GCA_019918135.1. Taxonomy (NCBI): domain Eukaryota; phylum Cercozoa; class Imbricatea; order Euglyphida; family Paulinellidae; genus Paulinella; species Paulinella micropora. The sequence goes on from WBZZ01005307.1 coordinate 32,827, forward strand.
CTTCCTGTGGTGCATGTTTAGACGCAGGTCGGCCAACCAGAGAAGGGACGAAATCGTCTGAGAGCTTGCCTTCTTCTTCGTCCGCACTGAGCTCTTTACCTTCTTCGTTGTCCGGACTCTGCGCTTGACCTTTTTCGCTGTGCGGGCTGTGGAAGTGCACGAGCTCACTCACGAGCTCACCTTCACATAACATGCAAACATACATGCATATACTACATACTTGCATACATGCGCAATATATTTAATTTATATACCCATACATACATACCTTTGTTCTTGAGTTCTCCTGTGGAAGAGAAGTTGAGTTCCTTTGCTTGTTTGCCTTGATGCTAGACAACACCAACAACCAACAACAACAACAACAACAACAACAACAACAACAACAACCAACAACAGCCAACAAAAGTTAGATGAACATGAGTGGCTGTGATTGCAACAGCGATAGCAGCAAAAAAACACTGCCAGGAAAAGTAAGCCTTGAGAGGGGGGGAAAATGCAAAGAAAGAAAGAAAAGAAAGAAAGAAAGAAAGAAAGAAAGAAAGAAAGAAATAAAGCGAAGGAGGCGCTTGAAGTCCATGACTTATTGAATTCAAGAAATGGGAACATCTTATAGAAGGCAGAGACCAGCTGGTTTTCGTCAGGTGTTGAACGGAGCTTCGCCAATAACAGATTGACCTATAGGAACACACAGAGAAAAACACAGTGACCTAGAGATAATCACCCAGTAAATAATGAAAATAATAGTAATAATGATAATAATAATAATAATAATAATAATAATAACAACAACAATAACAACAATAACAATAATAACAACAATAATAATAATAATAATAATAATAATAATAATAATAATAATAATAATAATAGTGTATCTCCTGCCAATTGCTGAGCCAAAAGGCCATGTGCATCCAGTCCTCCATTCCATAAGGAAAGTCTCCACACCAATCGGTGGAATAAAGGAAGTGACGGCATAGAACATTACTCTAGGAGCTTTATACCAATCAGCCCATGAATAATAATAATAATAATAATAATAATAATAATACTATGTGTACTGATCTGTCATGGCCGAGCCCAAGGGCCATGCGCCTCCATCCCTCGACCCAACAGTCACAACAGTGAATGTTGGGGAGGGAAGGGTGACTCTGACCATCCCTGAATAGCTACCCGCCCGGCGTGTCGGATACCTTGCAGGGAATCAACTGCAAATGATTGATGTTCCCTATGAGAGAGTTCCACAAGACTGGGTATAAGTCGAATGGAGGTACTCAAGGGGTGTAGCAGACATTTCATGCGGTCTGCCAGCGCATGAGGACGTTTTGCGGTAAGTGTCTGGGACGCCTCGGAACCCGTCACCACCCCTAGATCTCGGAATGTATGTACCCCTTTGACCCCACGTGGTGTGTGTCTTATAAAAACAACACACAACATAGCCTCGGAACCAATGGGAAGAGGCCCAACCACCTCCTCTTCCCGTGGGGCGCCATACTGTGCATCCCTCCATAACAATAATAGTAATAATAACAATAATAATAATAATAGTGCTTCTCTGTCAATGGCTGATGCATTTCTGCACATGCGCCTCCATCGTCTCACCCGTGAGGGGAGTACGAAGAATTGACGATAAGCTCTAATGACACCCCCGCAAGGGCAGTTCCAACACTTCCAGACGGACCGGTATGTTCAATGAAAATACTGGTCCAGACGGATCGGTATGTTCAATGAAAATACTGGTGGCACCGACGGGAATCGAACTGGCGACAGGGCCCAGATGGTAGAACTTGACCACTGGGCTATCACGGTGTCCAATAATAATAATAATAATAATAATAATAATAATAATAATAATAATAATAATAATAATAATAATACTATATCTGAGGCGTACTGATGCAGCTAATGGCATATCCTCAACGGACATAAGCCTCCAATACCCTTGTTCGAGGTCCTCCACCCCCCCGTGTCAGTCTCTCGCCTGATGATCGGGGCCACCAATGGAGCTCCTGAGGGCAAGACTGCACTAAGCCGAGGTTATTCCGCAGTCCCAGCAACCTCTTGCAAGACGTCACCGAATGTGCAAGTGCATACACCAAGCGCGGTTGCTAGAGCTGCCTCGAAACCCCACCCATAACAATCTGGTGTCTGCTGGGTCCTGGGCTATCAACCAGCAT
>WBZZ01005307.1:40000-50000 GCA_019918135.1 Paulinella micropora
TATTATTATTATTATTATTATTATTATTATTATTATTATTATTATTATTATTATTATTATTCATCTGGGCCCTGTCGCCAGTTCGATTCCCGTCGGTGCCACCAGTATTTTCATTGAACATACCGATCCGTCTGGACCAGTATTTTCATTGAACATACCGGCCCGTCTGGAAGTGTTGGAACTGCCCTTGCGGGGGTGTCATTAAAGCTTATCGTCAATTCTTCGTACTCCCCTCGCGGGTGAGACGATGGAGGCGCATGTGCAGAAATGCATCAGCCATTGACAGAGAAGCACTATTATTATTATTATTATTATTATTATTATTATTATTATTATTATTATTATTATTATTATTATTATTATGGAGGGGTGCACAGTATGCCACCCCACGGGAAGAGGAGGTGGTTGGGCCTCTTCCCACTGACTTCGAGGCTATGTCGTTGTGTTGGCTCCGAGGCTATGTTGTTGTGTTGGTTCGGAGGCTATGTAGTTGTGTTGGTTCCGAGGCTCTGTTGTTGTGTGGGTTCCGAGGCTATGTCGATGTGGGTTCCGAGGCTATGTTGTTGTGTTGGTTCCGAGGCCATGTCGTTGTGTTGTTTTTTATAAGACATACACCACGTGGGATCAAAGGGGTATTTACATTCCGCGATCTAGGGGTGGTGACGGGTTTCGAGGCGTCCCAGATACTTACCACAAAACGTCCTCATGCGCTGGCAGACCGCATGAAATGTCTGCTACCCCTGTGAGTACCTCCATGCGGGACCTACCCAGTCTCGTGGAGCTCTCACGCGGGGAAGATCAATCATTTGTAGTTGATTTCCTGCAAGGTACCCGACACTGTGCGGGTAGTAGGGACTTCCTTTTGGGGCCTTCTATGCAGGATGGTTAGAGTCACTCTTCCCTCCCCAACATACTCACTGTAGTCCCTGTTGGGTCGAGGGATGGAGGCGCATGGCCCTCGGGCTCAGCCATGACAGATCAATATATATTTATTATTATTATTATTATTATTATTATTATTATTATTATTATTTGGACACCGTGATAGCCCAGTGGTCAAGTTCTACCATCTGGGCCCTGTCGCCAGTTCGATTCCCGTCGGTGCCACCAGTATTTTCATTGAACATACTGTCTATTTCTGGACCAGTATTTTCATTGAACATACCGGCCCGTCTGGAAGTGTTGGAACTGCCCTTGCGGGGGTGTCATTAGAGCTTATCGTCAATTCTTCGTACTCCCCTCACGGGTGAGACGATGGAGGCGCATGTGCAGAAATGCATCAGCCATTGACAGAGAAGCACTATTATTATTATTATTATTATTATTATTATTATTATTATTATCATTATCATTATTATTATCATTATTATTATTATTATTATTATTATTATTATTATTATTATTATTATTATTATCATTATTATTATTATTATTATTATTATATTACATTATTATTATTATTATTATTATCCCTGAAAGGTGTTGGTGAAGGGGGGTGGGGAGGGGGAAAATGAAAATTGTGTACCCCCCCCCCCCGGGCATTTTCGCACCCCTGTCGGAATAAATCATGCTTTATGGGAACGAGGAGGACTTGGGAGCTCATATTTGCAGGGTGGCTAGCCCCAGAATCGATCTTGATGCTGATATACTTTTTTTGGAATTCACGCAAATATTTGCGTTAGTGCAGTCTCCTGAATGCCAAAATTCCTTGTTTTTTTTCGCACCCCAATCGGAATAAATCATGGTTTGTGTGAACCAGGAGGAGTTGGGAGCTCATATTGACAGGGTGGCTAGCCCCAGACTCGATGCTGATGCTGATATAACTTCTTTGGAATTCACGCAAATATTTGCGTTAGAGGAGTGTCCTGAATGCGAAAATTCCTTGCTTTTTTAGCCTGTTTTCTGCACCCTCGTCGGAATAAATCATGGTTTGTGTGAACCAGGAGTTGGGAGCTCATATTGACAGGGTGGCTAGCCCCAGACTCGATCGTGATGCTGATATAACTTCTTTGGAATTCACGCAAATATTTGCGTCAGGGGAGTGTCCTGAATGCCAAAATTCCTTGCTTTTTTAGCCTATTTTCTGCTCTCCCATCGGAATAAATCATGGTTTGTGGGAACCAGGAGGAGTTGGGAGCTCATATTGGCAGGGTGGCTAGCAGCAGACTTGATCTTGATGCTGGTATAGTTTTTTTTTTTGGAATTCACGCAAATATTTGCGTTAGGGGTGTCCTGAATGCCAAATTTCCTTTTTTTTAGCAGTACTTGCCGGTGCCTCCGGCAATGGAACGTACCCTGTCGACGCGGCAGGGGGGGTCCGGGGGGCCCTCCCCCCGGGAACCCCAGCCCGGCGATTGTCCGTACCCGTTTTGGTCGCGGGTGGCACCCACACCAGAAAATTGAGGTCTTGTCCCACCAGGCGCCCTCCGGCAATTGAACGTATCCTGTCGACGGGGCAGGGGGAGTCCGGGGGGCGCTCCTCCCGGGAACCCCAGCCCGGCCATTGTAAATACCAGTTTTGGTCGCGGGTCGCACCCACACCTGAAAATTGAGGTCTTGTGCCACCAGCCGCCGTTTGCGCACACCCGAGGGAGTTAGCGGCTGTTATTTGGTGTATCTGACACTTCTTGATAAGCTCTCTTCAAAAATATAAAAATTGTGGCGCCGGGTGGCCTACACACAGGAAAATTGAGGTTTTTGCGCCACCAGGCGCCGTTTGCGCACACCCGAGGGAGCTTGAGGCTGATGTTTTGTGTACCCGACACCTCTAGGTGCGCTCTCTTCGGATATAAAAAAGCTTCGGTGGCGGGTGGCACAAAACCAGAGATTTTGGGTTTTGTGCCACCAGAGCTTACACTTGCGTTCTGCTGGTACCTCCGGCAATTGAACGTACCCTGTCGACGGGAAAGGGGGGGTCCAGGGGGCCCTCCCCCCCGGGAAACCCAGCCGAGGGGGGGGGGGGGGGGGGGGGGGGAAGGGGGGGGGGGGGGGGGGGGAAGTGGTGCGCGAAGCGCACCGAAAACCATCCTTTCAGGTGTTGGCGCAGCCCCTAGTATTATTATTATTATTATTATTATTATTCAGCCCAATGGCCTCAAGGCGTTAAACTGTGACGCCAACTCATAACCCTTTGGTGGTAGATGCTGGGGAGGAGGGTCGTGCGCGCGTAAAAGATCTTAAACTCCGCATATGCTGGTTGATAGCCCAGGACCCAGCAGACACCAGATTGTTTGGGTGGGGTTTCGAGGCAGCTCTAGCAACCGCGCTTGGTGTATGCACTTGCACATTCGGTGACGTCTTGCAAGAGGTTGCTGGGACTGCGGAATAACCTCGGCTTAGTGCAGTCTTGCCCTCAGGAGCTCCATCGGTGGCCCCGATCATCAGGCGAGAGACTGACACGGGGGGGTGGAGGACCTCGAACAAGGGTATTGGAGGCTTATGTCCGTTGAGGATATGCCATTCGCTGCATCAGTATGCCTCAGATATAGTAAATCTGCCTTGGAGTGTTGACTGTGACATATTTGAGGGAAATCCCGATGAAAAAACCTAGTCACACTTGCTAAACAGAGTTCCAGCCCAATGGCCTCAAGGCGTTAAACTGTGATGCCAACTCATAACCCTTTGGTGGTAGATGCTGGGGAGGAGGGTCGTTGCGCGCGTAAAAGATCTTAAACTCCGCATATGCTGGTTGATAGCCCAGGACCCAGCAGACACCAGATTGTTATGGGTGGGGTTTCGAGGCAGCTCTAGCAACCGCGCTTGGTGTATGCACTTGCACATTCGGTGACGTCTTGCAAGAGGTTGCTGGGACTGCGGAATAACCTCGGCTTAGTGCAGTCTTGCCCTCAGAAGCTCCATCGGTGGCCCCGATCATCAGGCGAGAGACTGACCCGGGGGGGTGGAGGACCTCGAACAAGGGTATTGGAGGCTTATGTCCGTTGAGGATATGCCATTAGCTGCATCAGTACGCCTCAGATATAGTATTATTATTATTATTATTATTATTATTATTATTATTATTAATTATGGACACCGTGATAGCCCAGTGGTCAAGTTCTACCATCTGGGCCCTGTCGCCAGTTCGATTCCCGTCGGTGCCACCAGTATTTTCATTGTACATACCGATCCGTCTGGACCAGTATTTTCATTGAACATACCGGCCCGTCTGGAAGTGTTGGAACTGCCCTTGCGGGGGTGTCATTAGAGCTTATCGTCAATTCTTCGTACTCCCCTCACGGGTGAGACGATGGAGGCGCATGTGCAGAAATGCATCAGCCATTGACAGAGAAGCACTATTATTATTATTATTATTATTATTATTATTATTATTATTATTACTACTACTACTACTACTACTACTACTACTACTATATTTAATAATATAATAATAATAATAATAATAATAATAATAATAATAATAATAATAATAATAATAATGATAATAGTAATAATGATAATAATAATAATAATATTATTATTATTATTATTATTATTATTATTATTATTATTATTATTATTATTATTATTATTGATGGAGGCGCATGTGCAGATTTGCATCAGCCATTGACAGAGAAGCACTATTATTATTATTATTATTATTATTATTATTATTATTATTATTATTATTATTATTATTATTCTGGAGGGGTGCACAAGATGGCACTCCATGGGAAGAGGAGGTGGTTGGGCCTCTCCCCACGAAGGTGACCGCTTGGGGAGGGCGGTCACCGGGATATGCGCAACTCTCAACTGGGCATTTACTCGGTAGGGGTTCGGCCAGGCAGGTTGTGGGGTTGTCTGTTGGATTGTTGGTTGGCTCGTTTTTCTTGGCTGTTGGTTTGGGTCTGGTTTCCTGGTTAGCCCATTTTCGCCGAATTTCCTGCCGAGTAAATGCCTGGGGGCTTCCAGTTCCGGTTTGGTGATCTTGTTGAGGTGAGCATTCGGAGGAAACAGTACCGAGATGGGTTGAAGATAGGATTCACATTGAGCCGAGATGGGGCTGAGTTGACCTGTTCCAACTCGGCTCCATTTCGGCTTCATGTTAATCCTATCTTCATCCTATCTGGGTTTTGTCTCCTCCCTATCTTCGCTTCTTCGGGGTTGCCTAACTGGAACACATGATGAGCGCACGTTGGAGAGGGGCTTCAGTCGGTCCCAATGCCTTGCCAGTGCCTTGCTGCGTTGCCGTGCCTTGCCCCATGCATTCACACCCTCCACCGTTGCATTTCTAACTGAGCAGCTTCGGCTGGGATTACTATACTTGTCTGTAAGACCCTATAGGTACCGCTAGGTTCGCGCCTTCTATACCCACGTGGGGGAAGGAGTTTCAGCGGCACGCCGTCCGATCTGGCTCCACTCGGGGACACCCGTACCTCATGATGTGTATTGTTAGGAGCAGCTGAAAGTCCATAAGGCATGAGAGTAGAGGCGTTGGCGATGCGATGGAGAGTGTGTGTAGTGCGTGAGGCAGGTTCTGGCGACGCTGGGGGTGCTGGCGGGCGCCGAAGGGCACGAAGCGACGCGGCAGCGTCCAGTGACACCGGCGGAAATGCGTGTAGTGTGTGTTGCAGATACCGCCGATGCTATTTGCATGGACGGGCGCTTTCCTCGGCGTAAAGAGGCGCGGCGGTGATGGCCAGCGACATTGGCCGTCTACTACTCTCAATGGATTACAAATACGCGAAGCACGGAGCTACCACTGTGGCCCTTATGGGACAAGGTAGAATCGCCGAAGACCTGGACAATCCCCGTGGGAATGCCTCTTCGACGGGCTCTGGCCCGATGTCCCAGGATGGGAGGATGAGGGCTCGCGTATATGACGGAATTCCTGAACCACGTGGAGAGGCTATCTTAGCTGCGCCTCATCCTTCCTCCCCAAACCTGGCACACGGGTCGGCGCTTCAACATAAGGCGAGCGGCGCTATATGGCAGATGGCACCGCCGCCTCGACGGTACCGGCGGGTAGATCGGTACGACAAGGACGGGCGTAATCTGATTGTCTGGGGGCTCTCAGAACGCGCCAATCTACAGGAGATCGCCTCCAAAATGAGCGGTCTTGCTCTGGTGGTCCCGGTAATGGAGTGGCAAGGCCAGCGAATGTCTCGTCACCTGGAGCTGGTCTACGAGGACGATGACAGCAGGCAGACGGCGTTGCAGCAACTCAAACATCTCAAATTCTTCGGCAGAGGGGTCAATGTGGCCCTTGGGCGCAGGTTCAGGGACAGGGAACGTGTCCGAAGGCTTATTCGCATCCATCTGCGTGGGGAAGCGGCGGTCCGGAAGGAGGAAGCTGCGACGGGATATCGCGTCTTGCCTCTGCATGAAGAATGTGTCGATGATGTGCAGGTGGTGTCTTCGGAATTGGCTGCCGATGCACCTAAGTGTGTGTCTGAGTGTGCTGATGTGCATGTGGTGCCCCTGCATTCGGCGGCCAGTGCAGTGGGCGACCAACCTGCGCAAGCACCTGCAGAGGGGGGCAGCACGAGGGCGGAAGCCAAGCGCGGCCGTCGGGTCCGGAAACGAGCCAAGAAGCACCGCTCCAAGCAGTTCGATACCGGCTTCAAGCTACTCGTCGCGAGTCACAACTGGCAGGGTAAAACGGGATACGACAACGTAGGCACGGCGGAATGGGCATCATTCTACAAGCACGAGGGCTGGCTAGTCATCGCGGCTCAGGAGCACCACATGGGCAAGAAGCAACTTTCCAAATGCAGCCTGGATGGATTCCGGATTTTTGGAAAACCTGCGGAGGTCAGCGAGAAAAATCGCTGCAAGGGTGGGGTTCTATTCGCGGTGGCGGGTTGAAGGGGCGTCAGCAGCAGAAGCGGGAGTCGTATGTCCTGTTCGTCGATCTACGCAAGGCTTTCCCGTCTGTTTGGAGAGATGGCCTATTTGAGAGGCTCTGGAAGCTGGGTGTAAGGGGCAAGTTCTGGCGCACGCTACGCAGGTGCTACGAGCAGACTTCGTCGCAAGTGCTAGTTGATGGAGCACTCACCCCCGAAGTACTGGAGGGTGTAGGCGTCCAACAGGGGTCCCCTCTCTCTCCCACACTCTTCAACGTCTTTATGGATGAGCTGTGTGATCGGCTGGCGAGTGCCCTCAAGATCACGGATGTGAAGCGGCTGAACGACATCAAGGCACTTCTATACGCGGACGACGTGGCCCTCATCGCTCACAGTCGCACCGAGCTCCAGAAGATGGTCAATGTTGTGGCCAAGTTCGCGGAAGATTACCGGCTGGAAGTCAACTTGAAGCCCGGCAAGACGGAAATCATGCCCATTTACACGTCGAGCAAGGCGAAACGACCAAGTATCAGGGAGCGAGGTGAGCCCGTGGTGTTGTTTCGCGGCCAGAAGCTTTGTGTCACCAGTCAGTACAAGTACCTGGGAGTGGTTATCACCGACGACCTGAAGTGGAAGGAGCAGGCCCTGCGGGCTACGCGTGTCACTGAAGTCGCCACCGCAGGTTGGCACTCTTTGTGGTGTGCAGGTGAGATACAAGCTAGGTATCGTCTCATGTGCTGGAATCAACTTGTTGGGGCCAAGCTGAAGTACGCCTTCGATGTCTGGCGTGCCCCCGTATCGCAGCTCACCAAGCTGGAGGCAGCAATGCTGCGCCCCATGAGGATGATTCTCGGCATCAGCCCTAAGACAAGCAAGTGGATTACACTCTTTCTGGCGCGCTCTTTGAGTGCGGAGCGTTTGCGGCGGGCGGCGCAACTGAAGTTCTATGGACGGCTGCGTGTTCTACCGGAGAAGCGATTTCCTGTCATCGCATCTCAAGTCAAATCCGACTGGACTGCGGAGGCCGAAGGCGCTATCAGGGACTCAATGGATCTACAACAAGGGCTTCAGGAGCTCCTAAATAGCTCAGAGAAGGACCTCGAGGGTTGGTGTTCGACTGTGGACAAGTGGGCCCTTCAGCAGGACGTCAAGATGGTGCAGCAACTGATGTGGGACAAGCGAGAGGCAGGCAGCGATCTTACTGATGGCCTGCGAGTCATCCTAAGACAAGTCTTTGGAACTAAGGAGTTCCCAAGATGGGTAGCCCTTGATGATGCGCATTATAATCTGCTTCGGAGAAGGTTGCTCAGCTGCAACAACCGCCTTCGGTTGTACCGCAGCAAGTTGGTCAGTGGCATGTCCCCTCGCTGCTTCTGTTGTCATGATGATGTCAATGAGTCCCTTGCGCACTTCTTATGGGATTGCCCCATGCATGAGGGGAGACGTAAGCAGCTGTTGCTGAGTATGCAGAGGCTCGGTGGCATGGCTGTGGGGGGTGCTGAGGGGGATGGAGGGAGTGAGGAGGGTGGTGAGGTCGTAGGCGGTGAGGTTGTGGTGGAGGATGTGTTGCTTGGGCGGGAGCGGGAGGGCTCTGTGCGGCAGGGTTGGGATGATATGTCGCCTGTGGATCAATCACGATTGTTTTGTAAGCTTTTTCAGGGGAAGTCGCGCTTCCGCAGTAACTTTAGGCTTGCTGCGTTGTTAGGGGTTACAGCGTTGCGTCCCCCTCCAAAGTTGGATGTGTTGTTTGGATCATATGTGTCTGAGTGTTGGTCTGCTAGGGAGGGTAAAAGGGAGGAGCTTGGGGTGGAGGATGGGGGCGAGGAGGTGATTGACCTCACTGAGGTTCCATCAGCTTCTCTCCCACCCTCTCCCCCAAGTGACGTTGATGTTGCGCGGCGCGGCCGTCCGCGCAGTGTGGACGTCCTGGCTAGAGAGAGGGGTTCGGGAGCGCAGCGTAGTGTCTCCGAGTTCTTCTCTTCAGCTAACACCCTCGCATCTAGCTCTTCATGCACTTCACAGCCCCCATCTGCCCCTGCTGTTGCTGTTGCTGCTATGTCTGTTTGGTGTTCTGACAATGCGTTGGGATCGGCTGACCCCGGTGACCCAATGGAGGCACATGTCCAGGATCTGGATCTGATGCTATAGTCTGAGGAAGCCTATTATTATTATTATTATTATTATTATTATTATTATTATTATTATTATTATTACTATTATTATTATTATGGAGGGGTGCACAGTATGGCACCCCACGGGAAGAGGAGGTGGTTGGGCCTCTTCCCATTGGTTCCCGAGGCTATGTCGTTGTGTTGGTTCCGAGGCTATGTCGTTCTGTTGTTTTTATAAGACATACACCATGTGGGATCAAAGGGGTATATACATTCCGAGATCTAGGGGTGGTGACGGGTTTCGAGGCGTCCCAGACACTTACCACAAAACGTCCTCATGCGCTGGCAGACCGCATGAAATGTCTGCTACACCCCTTGAGTACCTCCATTCGACTTATACCCAGTCTTGTGGTATTCTCTCAAAGGGAACATCAATCATTTGCAGTTGATTCTCTGCAAGGTATCCGACACGCCGGGCGGGTAGCTATTCAGGCCCCCCCCCCCCCCCCCCCCCCCGCTCCTGGACCGTCTGTCGCACTTTTGGTTGAATGGGCACATATGCACCCTGAAAAGACCAGAAGCGAGCATCGGGCGACACCGATGCTCTTATTCCCACCGCCTAGTGAGAAAAACACAACAAACTCCAACTTACTTTCCTGTTTTTCTCACTCGCTCTCCCCAACATTCACTGTTGTGGCTGTTGGGTCGAGGGATGGAGGCGCATGGCCCTTGGGCTCGGCCATGACAGATCAATACAATACTATTATTATTATTATTATTATTACTTATTATTGTGGACACCGTGATAGCCCAGTGGTCAAGTTCTACCATCTGGGCCCTGTCGCCAGTTCGATTCCCGTCGGTGCCACCAGTATTTTCATTGAACATACCGGTCCGTCTGGACCAGTATTTTCATTGAACATACCGGTCCGTCTGGAAGTGTTGGAACTGCCTTTGCGGGGGTGTCATTAGAGCTTATCGTCAATTCTTCGTACTCCCCTCACGGGTGAGACGATGGAGGCGCATGTGCAGAAATGCATCAGCCATTGACAGAGAAGCACTATTACTTATTATTATTATCATTACTATTGGTATTATTGTTGTCAT
>WBZZ01005307.1:55000-60000 GCA_019918135.1 Paulinella micropora
AGAAAAGGTTCCATAGTCATACATGGCATCGCTCGCTGTCTGCAGCGCCTCTTTGCCCTCTTTACAGGCTGCTCCGGGTTTATCCGGAGACCAAGCCATTTGGTCAACTTTGACAGGCGAAGGCTCTCTTTCACAGCCTGCTCCGGGTTTATCCGGAGACCAAGCCTTTTCGTCGGCTTTAAAAGGCGAAGGCTCCGCGGAGGCCAATACAGGATGGTATAATAGGTTGCCTGCAATTGTCAAATTTTGAGTGACGACGACGACGATAAGGAGGAGGAGAGGAGGAAGAGGAGGAGGAGGAGGAGGAGGAGGAGGAGAAGGAGAAGGAAAAGGAGAAGGAGGAGGAGGAGGAGGAGGAGGAAAAAGAAGAAGAAGAAGAAGAAGGAGGAGGAGGAGGAGGAGGAGGAGGAGAAGGAGAAGGAGGAGGAGGAGGAGGAGAAGGAGAAGAAGAAGAAGAAGAAGAAGAAGAAGAAGAAGAAGAAGAAGAAGAAGAAGAAGAAGAAGAAGAAGAAGAAGAAGAAGAAGAAGAAGAAGAAGAAGAAGAAGAAGAAGAACGACGACAACGACGACAGCCAACAACGACATAAGAAAATAAAAAGAAAAGAAAAGAAAAGAAAGGAGGCGAAAGGAATCACACAAATTCAATAAGAGAAGTAAGAAGAAGAAAACGTTGGAGGGCTAGCAGATAAGCGGAGCACAGGCAAAATGCAAGCAGAAGAATGAACGCTACAGACACGCTAACAGAGGAGAATGGGAGAGGAAGGGAGCAAAGAGCCAGCATAGGGAAAGGAAGGGAGCAGAGAGCCAGCACAGGGAGAGGAAACAGAGGAGAATAGGAGAGGAAGGGAGCAGAGAGCCAGCACCTGGTCGCGGACGCGGTCGCGAACGGGGTCGCGATTTCACTTGCTCCAAATCCTGAACGCAACCCACAGACAGGCACGGAAACCTGGACACTAATGTAGATTCTCGTTTTCTGGGGTCTCTTCTGCCCCTTTCCACCCCCCCCCCCCCCCCACGCACACACACACACTTTTCTCCTGAGTTCTCTCTCTCTCTCTCTCTCTCTCTCTCTCTCTCTCTCTCTCTCTCTTACACACAGTCCTCTTATTCTGTGTCAAGTTCTGTTTTCGTCAGAGAGATGGAAAGCTATGAAACAGATGAAACGTGCAGTGTAAAAATATGACAGGCACACATACACACGAAAATGCACACATACATACATACATACATACAAAATTTGCAGTGAAAAACGTCCAATTAAGAAGAAAGAGGGAGACCTGTATGCGACTTTCCAGCTTCTTGACAGATTCCTATGCCCGACAAGCAATCGAATGTATATATATATATGTATATATATATATATTTGTAGAATTGAAAATGAAAAAAAAAGATGTATAATAAAGAGTTGACACATGTCTTCGAAGTTTCATGTAATGTAAGTAAGTAAGTAAGTAAGTAAGTAAGTAAGTAGTTAAGTAAGTAGTAAGTAGGTAAGTAAGTTAGTAAGTTAGTAAGTGTATTTAAGCATGTAGAAATGTATGTATGTCTCCAAGTATTTATGGTGCATGTATGCATTCAGTGAACTGCTAGAAAGCATGTATGCGTCTGGCTGGGAATACACAGAGCGCCATACACGAACCGTTTCCTTCAGTAGGTTGGTGGGTAGGTATATAAATAGATAGATAAAATTAGCAATGGAGACCTGCGATCGATCCAGTGAGGCAGTTAGCTCCTACATATGTAAAAACAACAAATATAAATCTTTGAGACTCACCAAGAGTTATTAAAATAATTAGTTGAACGTCATGTAAAATTCTACGATCGCAGGAAAAACTCTATCTAGCAACTAGGGATAAAAAGGATATGCATGAACGCATATGTCATGATGTGCTGCCAAGGGTATATGCGTTCGCGTGATGTGACAAGAAGTAGTGTGGCTGTGACCGAGCGATAAAAGAGAGAAAGAGAAAAGAGCGATCGAGGAATAGAGGCAGAGGGGTGTGTGTGTGTGTGTGTGTGTGAGTTGGGGGGGGGGGATGGGAAAGAGAATTGGACCCAGACTTGCGTTCGTCTCTCTTTCAGCTCTTGCGACTGCTTGTCCAGAGCTACATATCCACCAGCAGCAGCTTGGCGGCGTTTCTCTCTCTCTCTCTCTCTCTCTCTCTCTCTCTTTTTTTTTTTTTTTTTTTTTTTTTTTTTTTTTTTTCGCGCTCTCTCTTTCTTTTCTTTTCTTTGCTTTTCCTTTTCTTTTTCTTTTCTTTTTCTTTTCTTTATTTTTCATTTATTTTCTTTTATTTTTCTTTTTTTATTTTATTATTATTATTATTATTATTTTTTGTTTGTTTCTTTTCTTCGATTTCCTTCTTTTCCTTCTTGTCATTTTGCATGTCATTCTTATTTCTCTTTTGCCTTTTCCGGTCGGTTTTCATTTGTACTGCGCCTCCGCCATCAGTCTTAGCAGCCTGGTGTACCTGTCTCAAGCTCTGCAATCTTCTGATCTTTAGCTGGATCCCAACTTGACACCGACTTCTTTTTGCAGAGAGCGGGCGCCACCTGTGGTCATAAAGATGAGAGGCTTCTAGTTCTTAAGTACAATAAACAATGACTTAAAGCGTTTCGTCAGCCAATACATGAGTCCAAAAGTTGTGTCATGCCTTATGAAAAAGTTCTTGATGAGCTTTCACATCGAGTCCAAAATTTGTTTGATGGCTCATGAGAAAGTTCTTGATAAGAGCTTCAACGTGAGCTATTGCACAAGCCACAACAACCAGAATGGGCTGAGAATGAGGACTAGAAGTCATGCGGTGATTGTAGTTAAGAACTAAGAGTTTTGGTGTAGGCTTTACCACCATCGGCTTGTCGAACGAACCTTCCATTCAGCTTGTCACTTCTATCTGCTGTTTTGTGTACTTTGGGTTCTGTTTTGTGTTGTTTGCTCTTCGTAAGATATCGGTGTCTTGTACCCACAGAGATGTTCTTTAGTTCTTAAGTACATGAACAATAACTTCCAGCCTACTTCTCAGTCGATTCATTAAGAGCCTGCTAAAGAGCTATTGCACAGCTTTTGCACAGGCATTGGCTGAGAACGAAACGCGTGAAGTCGTTGTTTGTTAATTAAGAAGTAGGAAATTTTCTGGTGTGTGTTGTCGTTGTTGCTCTTGTCAAACGTCCAGCAAGAGGCAGACCTTGACGTCTCCATCGTCTGTACCGTGTCTACATACAGCAGACAGACGCAGACACATGTGTGTTGCTGTTCTTGTGTTACTACTACTACTACTACTACTACTACTACTACTACTACTACTACTACTACTACCAAAACTTCCTTCCCCAACTTCGTGCAAATGTGTTTAAATTTTCATACACTATTACAGATGTATAAAGCTGTGGGCATGTTTGCGGATGTCTAAGGGGGTGCACATTAATGTTTGTAAGGCAAGCATGGAACCTACAGCAATTTGCGCAAGTCAGTGGTAATGAAGTTACGTACTTGTCCTTGGCCTTGTACAGTGCGTGCGTGCTGAGCAATGATTTTCTCAACTCTTCAATCCTAACACGGCCAGAAACTAAAATTGCAGCTCCAACCCTAATGAATCGCTGGCATCACGGGGGGAAAAAAGTGGAGTTTTAATTTTGCAAACGGACAAGTAAGACTGCCCGCCCCCCCCCCCCTCTTTCTATCTATCTATCTATCTATCTATCTATCTATCTATCTATCTATCTATCTATCTATCTATCTGGACCGCTGCTCGCTGCGGGACAACGCGATGGTCATCCTCTCGTTCTGACTCTTCAGCTTCTGAAGCTCCTCCTGTGACACAAAAAGACAATTCTTAGGAGTTAGCGACGATTCTCATCCGTAATTTCCGAGAATTTTGTCGGAAAATGAGCCCTGTTTCCCAGTAAGATAGATAGAGATAAGAGAGATAGATAGATAGATAGATAGATAGATAGATAGATAGATAGATAGATAGATAGATAGATAGATAGATAGATAGATAGATAGATAGATAGATGAAATATCGACTAATGTCAGAAAAAAGGAGCTTCTGATTTCGTCAACCAGGAAGTCTGTGGGTAAAGTATTAACCCGATGCCCAGCTAAGCCGTGATGTTTGCACGGAAGGGACTGATACAGGCAATACCAAAGCTCCCTAGTACCAGGCGGGGCCAGGGCTCGTTCCATAAAGCGCCCCTTGCAGAACGAGCTCCCACCTCCATTACAGAGGGCCCAGTAAGCAGATGGAGTTTCGAGACTGTTCGACAGTCTAGTATAAACCGACAGAGCACTGTGGGTTTTATTCCGGGCTCAACAAGCGAGAAAGGGCACCCTGAGGGAACAGGATTGTGCTTCCCGTCGCTATTTCGGCATGTGACTTATAGGCGTATGGCTAGGCACACATAAGGCACCCCACCACGGGCCCAGCACACCCACACCATCCCCTAATTCTCTGTCTGTCGACAGATGGCACCCATTTCAAAAAATCAAGCCCAAGAGAGGGTCAGTGACACCTCAAGTGGCCTTGGTTCATTCCGTAGAGTAAGTGATAAGATCAACTGATGAAATATCGACTAATGTCAGAAAAAAGGAGCTTCTGATTTCGTCAACCAGGAAGTCTGTGGGTAAAGTATTAACCCGATGCCCAGCTAAGCCGTGATGTTTGCACGGAAGGGACTGATACAGGCAATACCAAAGCTCCCTAGTACCAGGCGGGGCCAGGGCTCGTTCCATAAAGCGCCCCTTGCAAAACGAGCTCCCACCTCCATTACAGAGGGCCCAGTAAGCAGATGGAGTTTCGAGACTGTTCGACAGTCTAGTATAAACCGACAGAGCACTGTGGGTTTTATTCCGGGCTCAACAAGCGAGAAAGGGCACCCTGAGGGAACAGGATTGTGCTTCCCGTCGCTATTTCGGCATGTGACTTATAGGCGTATGGCTAGGCACACATAAGGCACCCCACCACGGGCCCAGCACACCCACACCATCCCCTAATTCTCTG
>WBZZ01005307.1:70000-105000 GCA_019918135.1 Paulinella micropora
ATCGTCGACATCTTGTCCCGTTGTGTAACGCACTTTTGCCATGTCGAACCAGATGAGCACTTGCTTCCTGAGTGATTCAGGAATTTTCCGAGACTTTACGGCCGCTTAAATAGCAAATCGACGGTGGACTTCATGGTCCTACGCGCACTCTCAGTCTTCAATTGCGGAACCAACAAGCACAGGTTGTCCCAGTCCTCTTCAGCGACGTAAACTCCCTCGAGTTGAAACAGGTTCATGGATTGGGCCAGGGCAACAATGTCCTCCTTCAACTTGTGGTAGCAACAGTACTTGTTCTGATTGATGAAAAACTCCTTCATGATGCAGTTGACTTCCTTCAACTTGCACTCAGAGAGCCTTGTGACCAAATGCTTCGTTTCCGCCAACAGGCCAGGCTTGTCCTTTCGAATCCAGTGCAATTCATTAATGCTATCGATGACGGCCTTGTCCATGTCCTCGCGAATGCCATGGCGGGAAAGAAGCTGCTTCCACACCTTCCAAAGCTCGCCAGTGTGTGACGACAAGTAGCTTATAGGTCCACATCGAATTGAAGGTAGCTTGGTTGATCTTGCGAGAAAGAGCAAACTCCTGCTTCCACATACTCAAAAACTTTTGAATCGACTTGGAAAATTGATCTTTGAGACGCAAAATTGCAAGGTAGCCCTGGTTGTGGGCAGCGATGGCTTTCTCCCCAAACGTGTTCTTGCGTTGCGCCACGCGATTCTCGTAGGCGCCCAACAGACTGACTGCACGCCGACCTTTCTCGTTCCATCTCACGAAGCGAAGCTTGGATAATGACATAGTAGTCTAACATGTTATCGAGCCTTGATTAGCGAACTCTGCGTCAGCAGCTTTAATCAGTTGCACTTGACTGAGTCTGGGCCCGGGAAGGAGAGGCATCATGCCTTCACCAGAAAAGTGCAGTTTGAAGGGTCGACGTGCGGCGGCAGGCAGTCGACACAACTATTACTGTAGACATTCAAGTGAAAACAATTTTCAGTACAATGTTATAGAAAAAGATTATTCTTTAAAAAAATTAAAAAGTTTAATTTATAAAAAAAGTTCTATTTATATATGTAAACTATTTCTGTATAAAAGTTCAAGCTATAAAAAAATTGAAGCTATAAAAAACTTTCAAGCTAGAATTTTTTATAGCTTTAATTTTTTTATAGCTTTAACTTTTTATGAGTTTTTTTTTGCACAATATTGTACAATAAATATTAATATAATACAATATTATTAATACAATACAATACAATATTGTATTACAATACAATACAATAATACAATATTGTACATATTGTACAATACAATATTAATAAAACCGTCCCATGACTTTTTATTGTACAATACAATACAATACAATACACAATATTATTGTACTATCATTGTACAGTACAATACAATATTAGTACAATACAATAATACTATTGTATGTTTCCTTCCTCGTCGAACTCCTAGTAACGCTATGTCACCTATTGTATTGTATTAATACATATATTGTACAATACAATACAAAACTTTCTGAATTATTAAAATAGCAGATATAATTACATTAGAAAAAAAATGAGAAATGCCCCATCCTCGCCCTTCCCTGTGGCACACATCCACGTATGTACGAGCCTCCATGTTTAAACTTAAAATGGTGTTATAACTTACCAGACACACTCACTTCCTCTACCTCCCTTTCTCTCTAGATCTTCATCCCTCCCTGTCTCACTTCTCTCCCTCACTCTTTCCCCCCTATCCCTTCTCCATCTTACGCACACACACACTCTCTACACTCCCCCCCCCCCCCTCCCCCTCAATGAACTCTCTCTCTCTCTCTCTCTCTGTCCTCTCCTAACTGTGTTCCTTCACTTCCTGCAGTACGGGAATTTCTAGATTGTCGAGATCCCCCCCACCCCCCCCCCCCCCCCACACACACACACACACACACTCAGACCTCTCCCTCTAACCGCGTTCCTCCACTTGCTGCAGTACGGGAATTTTTCAGAGTGAGGAGATGTTGTTGGATAGCTTTTGCGACTTCTTGGGAATTTTACCGAATTGCGTAAGGTTGATGTCAAAGATTTTGCTAAACCTTTCTGAGCCGATTCTTGCTGCTCTCAAAAAACACCGCTTTTACGGAACCTTTGCTAGTCCTTTGACTGACTCTTTCGCAAATTTGTGCCATCTCCGGGAAAGCGACCGCA
Organism: Paulinella micropora; assembly: GCA_019918135.1. Classification (NCBI taxonomy): domain Eukaryota; phylum Cercozoa; class Imbricatea; order Euglyphida; family Paulinellidae; genus Paulinella; species Paulinella micropora. The sequence continues at coordinate 72,193 of WBZZ01005307.1, forward strand.
AAAACATGTGAGCAAAAAAACATGAGGGCTGGTCAATTTCCACGTTCAAGTATAAAGCTAGCAAGGGCCAGGGGATTGTCCTCCATCCATCCATCCATCACACCATGCACTCAACGTAAAGGTCAAGCAAACAATGAAATTCATTCAGTGTAGTCTGATAAAGCATACAAAACTCAACCACCGTCTTTGGGCGCAACCCCTTTTCTTTATACACAAACAAGAGCGGCGGGGGGAGTGGGAGGGGACGGGAAGATGGAGGGAAATTGGTTTCCCCTCCCCCCCACCCCCCCCCCCCCGCTCGCTCTCAATGGTGATGTATGTGTTTCTTGCTTGGGTGCTCAGAAGGCTAGCCGGTCGTAAAAAGAACAATGTGGCCAGACTCCCAGCTGAACTTGGACTTGCATGGAATAGAGCCGATCTGTTTTGCGTTCTTGTGGGCCCTGGCAATAGGGCTTGTGTGTCTGTGCCTAAGTTTGTCGCGTGGCCGACAGATGCAGCCTCAGACATCGCCCAACAGAGCCGCCGTCGTGCAGCAACAGCAGCCAGGCGGCGAGGAAGATTTACGTCAACAGCTAGCACGCGTAAAGGGTGAAAGTGCACGTGCGGAAAGGGTTTACAAACAGCGACTCCAGCGTGAACGGGCTGACAGCGCAAGGAGAGAAAGGGTGTACCAGCGACAGCTGCGCCGAAGCTACCTACAGCTGACGCAGACGCTAGCAAGGCTGCAGGAGGTAATACCCGCGTTGGAACACGCGCAGGAAAACGCGAGGCTCCTAGAGCGCGATGAGGACTTTGCTCCGTTGTTGTAACTGCGTCTGCTGGCAAATGAAGACAATAATCATAGCGTCAACAAATTTTTAATCCTTAAAAGACTTGGTTTTACTCTTGGTTTAGGGAAGGCGAGTGCTGTTTATTCTTCGTGCCGTGTGCATTGCATCAAATCTTGTATAGGTTGTATACTTTGAAGTCATGATACTTTCCTGTGGGGGTGGCAACTTTTCGTAGACTTCTACAAATTTTGTACACAAAAAGGCCTGCAAGAAAAGCACGTGTACACAGGAGCCACTTGGATCTTCGAGTTCAAGCGTTCCCTGTTCTGCATCCACTGCACATGTGCACTCGTGTAATGAAAGCAACTTTGAATTAGTACAGACAGCCTTACCGCCGTTCGGCAGCGGATTTGATTGCTCATACAAGCAATCGAGACACGCGAAGCTTATGTAATGTTCATTTTTTGGGATGATGCAATCTGCCCAGAGCAGATCGGGGTTATGTGCTCTTACGATTTCGGGGTCCCCAGCAATTCTCCAGATCAACTGCAACGTTTGGTAATGCGGCTGTACACAAGTGTTGCCTGGATAATCCGGCTTTTCTGCACAAGTGTTGCCTGGATAATCCGGCTTCTCCTGGAGCTATCGCGGCCCGGCTCGAGACATCTTCCTCGCACGCCACCGCTTCCCCGTCCTCACTCGCCTCTCCCTCTCACCCCACCGCTCAACCTCCACGCGGACGGGCGATCCGCTTTCCAGCAAACTTCACGAAGGGGTGCAAGATCCTCTGGGCTTTACCGGTACTAAAGGGTGGACAAACAGAGCCAGGACAGTAAGTGGCCGCATACGTCCCTGACTGTGCGGTCGCTTAACGGTCCAGGCGCGTTGTTTCGCCCTTATCTTTCTAGTCCGGCCAGAGGAAACTGTGTCTTGCCCTCCGCCGGGCACTGTCCTACAGGCAGAGCGCATCTAGGATCAAGAGTCCAGTGACAGGAAAGACAGTGTCCGCACCCGACTGTGCCGGTGTGGCCGCTGATCGGTCCAGACACTGGGCCCCTGTCTCTAGAGTGGTGGCTCGCCCGAGGAGTAATCACAGTGTTCGGTTCTCCTGGTCCCTTCCCTCGCCGTACCCCTCCGAACGGCGGTTTCCTGGGGAGTGACGCGACTGTCGTCACTACCTTGCTAGCACAGTACCCGTGACGCCAGGGATTGCTGGGCCAGGGAAGACGGTGGCTGTAACCCACGTGGAGGGTACGGTCGCTGAACGTCTCAGGCACTCTTTCTTCCTTCCTGTCTCTGGTTACAGGCCGGTATTAGGTCTTCGTGTCAGGCTACCTGGTAGGCCCGCCGCATACGAGCCCAAACCAGGCCCCGTGAAGTTCCGTGACTTCTGGCACAGCCCCGACTGCCTTGAGTGTTGGTGGTAGCCAGGTCTGACGAACCAGGGAAGGCAGTGACCGTCACCCCTGTGTGTGGTGTGGCCGCTGACCGTTCCAGGTACGCTTTTCTGGGTCCTACCATCACACCTGCAGAGACTGGACCCACGTGCCCGTCACTCAAGCTGGAATCGATTACGCTTTACCGAGATGCGGTCAAGCCGCCATCGCCAGGCCAGGCGTAGTCAGCGATCTAGGCAGACTGGGGCCCCGAGGCCTAGAAACCTGGACGTGAAAACCCAGTCCAGCGCTGACACCTCTCCGCCACCTTTCCCAGTATGGCCCATGGGCGCCTTTCTCTCTGCACTCGCAAGTCTGCTCCAGCCACTACTGGGTTTTTTCGTGAGGACCCCCAACGGCTTCCTGGGGAGACACGTCCTGGCGGAAGCGGGGCGCGCCCTGAACCGATCGGCCGCGACTCAACTGGCCCACAAACCTGTTGCGGCGCAAGGGCTGGCTATCCTCTACCGCCACATTATTGATCTGGACCCGCGTTTCCAGCATCCCGTTCTGGAGGAACAAGCGGCGCAGTTGGGATCACAGTACCGTATTCAGGTTCCACCGGCACGCATTCAGGCGCGGACTGACGACCTGAAGCATGCCCTACGGCTCATCCTCCGCGACCTATGTACTAGCCCGGCGGCTTCGCTACACTACAGACCGCCTACCGAGGAGGACTGGCTCCATGCGCCTGCGGCACCGGGGACCCCTGCCCGTCAACACCTACAGCTCCGATGGAAACGCGAACATGTTTGTGCCACCTGTCATTGGTACCATGTCTCATCGAACGCCTGCAGCCCACTTCTGGAGGTCACGGCCCCTCCACAGCCCACGGACGGGAAGTCCCCAGAGCCCACGGGAAACCCCCCCTCCGTTGCGGACTCCCCTTCGATTCGCCTCGAATCCCTCATCGAGGCTCTACTTCGGCCGGGAGCGCGACAGTTGGGGTACGGGAACCTCTTATGCTACTGCTCCCAGCAACAAGATAGGGTAATCTCCTCCCGGGTATCCCTGGACTCTCCGCCCCCTCCTTTCCTTTTCGTCATCATCAACCGTCCAGAGACCCCTCGAGGACCTACGGAACCTCCGCGCATCAACGACACCCCGATCCTGGCCCCTTTTTCGCTGGAGATGTCTCCTTTTTTCCCTGCCTGCTACATGACGGCGAAGACAGGAAAATACATCCGGACGAGGGGCGTCACTTTCCACCCGGAGGAGTACAAGGACAGCAAGCTGAGGTATCGGTCTTTTGGATGTCAAGATGCTACATTCCCACGGAGCTTCCTGGATTATGATGGGGAACGCAAGCACCCGAGATACACCACTCACCGTCAGAGTCACCTTTGTGTTGGACTGCTCCCGGGAACGATCATACCACTAGGTGGAGCACTAGTAGCCATCCTCTACCAAAGTCCATGACTTCCCAACCATGGAGGTACCGCTCCCAACTCATACTGCGGATCTTTTCTCAGCTCTTAATCGGAACCCCCCACCTCCGATTCACACTTACATCCCCCAATGCCCTTCGTTATACCACACCTGGACGGAGGGACGGGTAATCTCTATCCAACCACCTCTCTTGCCCTGGAAGCGTGATCACAACCAACGCCGCATTTGCCCGTGGGAAAACCTCTACTTAACCATTTGCAGAGTCGTCCTCTCCTCCAAACCCTCGTCCCCTCCCCGAACCCTGGTAGCAGCGCCGGACGAACACGACATAATCGGATACCATGGCGGCGGAACGTTCGTAGCACCAGCACCGAGGGGCTCAGCCATCACAGTGGCGTTCCCCCAATCCCTCTGGGACTGGCTCAGGAGTGTCTTTCGCTGCCGTGTTAACGCCGGACTCATCTACGCCCTCCCACGGGGCACAGGTGAGGACACGAAAATGCACTGGGATCTCTCCCAGGACTTCAGCACCAGCCTGCCAAACGAATTTTTGGTGGAGGTCCTTCTGACGGATACACCCCACGACTTCACCGTCTCCCCTCTGTTCACCCACCTCCAGGGATACCCACCCCCTCCTCCCTCCTTCCCCTGGCCCTGCCCCCCCCCCCCCCCCCCCCCGACGGGAGGGACACGGATCTTTCTATGCCACAGTCTCTCGGTACGCCGCCCCGATCTGGCCCAACGAGTTCCCGTCCTAGCTTGGGGAGTCCGCTTCATGCACCTCCCCCGGTGGGCGGAATTCTCCCGAGTGGAACAAAGGCTCTTCCGCAATTCCCTGCCTCACCTGAGGGACGCTGTGGAGCCATTTCCTGGCACGCCGCCGCGGAACCCTACCCCTGCTCATCCAGACCCCCCCCCCCCCTGGGACTATTCCTTTGACCAACAGGGAGTCGTCAAGACGGGGCCTGGTGACCCACCTTAAACTTTCCAGCCCGAAAAGTTGTTACTTCTTTCATGTGGCCCAATTCGAGGATACCAGCTTCCCCAAGTCGACTGGTCCCCGGGCTCATCGGACCATTGCCATTCTTCCTTGGCCCTGCGAGCAAACGGAATCTACCATTCGTTCTACGCTTCAGGAGGCAGGCCTGGAATTTGGATGCGCCTGGCTCGAATTACCCGATCGCGCTGACGTAGTACCCCACCCTGCGGCCCCCACCCGACTTGATCTCTGCGCCCTCATGTCCCTGCGGGTTTCCGGGACCTATACGCATGGTACTGTTTGCGGACCACCAAACCGCCGACTCCTCCCACCCTCGATCCTGATCTTTGACCAACGGTTGATCTGCAAACTCCTTCACTGGGAGTGGCCCCTTGCCCCCGGGAGCCACGAATGGAACAGGGAGACGCTCGATCCCCTCACCGCCGGGGCCAATCTCCGCCTGTTCCGACGTTTTCATGCCAACTGCAGCCACGAGGCCCCCGTGCCAACTCGCCCCCCTGACCCGACACCGGGCCAGGCTCTACTCCTGCTGGATGCTTACGTCGCCCGCTCGTCCAGCTGGAGCGAGTCCTTCTTCCAGTTAGAACGTGCCCTCCTTTTGGGTAGTATTCGGGGCGCCCCTGCGGAGCGAAGATCGGTGGAATTCAGCATCTTCTACGATGGATCTGCCATCCCCACCTCTCCAGGGGATAGTCTACCCGATGTTCGACAGGCCCTCAACGCTCTTGGCACCGTCAACCGGCTGGTGTCTATTCCACGCACCACCCGTTCAGAGACTTTCCTCCCTGGAGGACCCGACCGTCGACAATGGGCCGCCTCCTACCAGGTGACTTTCCTGTCACATGCCGTGGCAGCCTACAGCGTAAATACCTTCATCCATGGGGACAAGTGGACGGCAGGTGGAGAACGCTTCATTCCCTTCTCTTCACCTCCCACCGACGAGGAGGTTATCGCGGCGGAAAGTGCGGAGTGGGAACAGGCCCAAGAGCGGCTACGTGGTCGTTGCACCCGTGAGGCCATAATCCAACCGCCCACAACTTACCGCGACACCCCCGCCCCGGGGGCCATCGAGGCGCTCCCGGCCTGGAAGGAGCTACAGGAGAGCAGGCAGAATTTCCGCCAAGAGTTTGCGATCCTCGGCTCCCATCCCTCCAACCACACCTACATCGGGTTTGGTAGAGGCGGAGTTGGAATGCACAGCTCGGGGCAGCCTATCTCGAAGAATTTTCAGGAGGTCAACTTTATCCCGGAGGGGAAGTCATGGGCTAGCATCCAAAAACGGATCCCCAAAGGGTCCAGCTGGGCTGGAATGGCCTACAGAGTGGGACTAACGGCGCTGCTCCCTTTTCAGACAGGCGAGGTGTGGGACTCAGACCCTCCTTTCCCCAGCCCATGGGGAAAGAAGCAGATTCCTATACTACGCCCAGACCAGCCGTGCGACTGCTCTTCCCTATGGACCCCTCACCCCCACCCAAGGGGCCGGTGGATTACCCTGCCCCCCTCTCCTGGCTCTTCTCCTGGCTCTTCTCCCCGTCTCCCGGCCCCCGTCGCCCGACCGGAGGCCCCAGGCATCCGGCAGAAACGAGTCCCCCTACTGGAGCAAATCCGGGCCCCTGAGACTCAGCGCCGCTTCATTTCCTCCTTTCCGCTAGGGTGGGTCATGCTTACTGCTCACGCCCGAAGATGGAAGCGGCTCCCTGTTGAACTTCCAAAGAGTGGCGCAGAAGGGCGCCATTGGCTACGACCACTGTCAGACGATATGTGCCCCGCTCATGCTGGTCCCATTTCCATGGATCTGGAGACACGCCGAGATCTTTGGCACAAGGCCCTAAAACAGTGTCTTCCCATCGGTGGACATGGCAGGCAGCCCCCCCTCTTCACCGAGTCGGTACCGGCGCCGGCACAAACAGAACAAGAAGTCTGCCCTGGCCCCCCTGGAGGCCCCGACTGTTCCCAAGCCAACACCCAGCATCTGCCCGATCTGGACTCATGACACTGCTACGGAGGAAAGCTTTCATGTGCCAACGGCAGTAGTGGAGGAGGTGGAGAGTGGAGGATGGCTTCACACCGACGTGATACACTGGTTCATACGTGAGCTCGAAGTCCAGGCACGTACCAATCGATGTCTCCTTATCGGACCCGATTTCTCTTGGAAAGTCCGGACCCATGGGGAGTCTCGAAAGGACATCCTGTACATGGCTTTGAAGAACCAGCCCGTCGACCCGGGGTACGAGCATGTTCTCATCCCGCTTAACATCAGCGAACGTCACTGGGCACTCCTGGTGATTTCTACATCACTACGACGAAGAGGACCCGGCAGAGCAGTCGGCTCGGTGCCTGCAACGGCTAAGTCTGGATCACGAGACCTACCGCTCGTCCTCTTCTTGGACTCCTTACCATCCTGCACAGCGAGCTGCCCCAACTTCGATCTCAAACAGATCCTCACGTCATGGTATCAGAACCTTAATCGAGTGGGATTCCTCTCCACTTCACCGTTACCTGGATACATCTGTGTCCCTGTACCAAAACAGGAGGGGGGGCAGGATTGTGGCCTGCACATGCTCTTCCACCTGCAACGAGTAGCCCTGAACCCCTCGTGCCTTTCTGCCGACGCGCCCCTGTCCCTAGCAGAGATGCCGGATATGGGTGAGTTTCGTGGAAACGTCTTCCGGCGATTCAAGCATGCGCAGACCGTCCACCCAGAAATGACATCTCTCAGCAGTCCTCCTACTAGTACCGCGACGGATCAACCTGTGGAGTTCACACGGAAGGTCAAACGCGGCCATGCAGAATGGCGCATGCAGGTTATCGATGGGCGCGCTGGCAGGGACAAAGTTTTACCTCCCGCAAAACGACGCATTTGGGAAGTGACCGACCCATCAGCCTACCGAGATGTTCACCTCAACCGCGAACGTCACATACGGGCTGACCATGAGTTCGAGGCCCGGAACGCCCAAGTGACCCGGGCTTTTGCTAGCCTCCTGAACGGCACGCGGAAAACGAAGACCGCCATTCTTCGACGTCGGTTGTTCCTTCGCCTATCGCGGACGTTCCGGCTGACCCAGGCGGCCCTGTACTCTGACGCTTCCCAGGCTGGATACTGGAGCCCTCCCAGCTCGGATGACGAAGAAATTGACGCGACATCCTTTCGCCTACACCTCGGCAACACTTCACAGGACAGACCAGAACGCGATAGGCAACAGAGATCCCCCTGGAGCCTTGGCCTAGTCCGGGAAGTGGGGATAGCGGAGACTTCCTTCACCCTTCAGGATAGAGAGATAATTGTGCTTGACTCCCTAGCGCCCTGGGAGTCGGGACCGGACCCACCGTCGCTAAGATCCGGTAAGGAGCCCCGATGCCTAGACCCCGCCGAGGACCCGGTCTCTGACATTAAGCCCCAGGTAGAAGTGGTATCGAGTTCGCCCGCACAGGCTGAGGACGGCCCCGGCCAACGGGAGGCCAAGAACTACGCACTCCAGGAGGACTCTGCCCCCCCCCCCCCCCGGATGTCAACGGAGACGAAGCTGCTCGCACCTATGGGGTTGTCGCCTGACCACACAGGGGTACGGATGTTCTCACCCCCCCCAGAAGTCAATCCGACAAGGGCGTCCATCGCGGAGACAATGGAGCCCAGCAGCGTACCGACAGGAGATCAGCGCGTGTCGCCGACGTCAGAAATGTCCAAACGGATGGGAGACATAGTCGCTGTCACTCACCCCCCACGTCCGCCGGCGGATCCTGACTGGAACGACGAGCTGCAAGGGGAGTGGGAAACCCTTTCTCCAGCCGAGAAGGTGGCGCAGATAAACCTCTTCGACTACCTGCTGGAGGAGGAGATGGAGGATTTTCCCGATGAAGCGGAGGGGAAGACAGAGAGGCGTCCGACCCCTCCACCTCCCTCGGATTCCGCGTTTATTGCCCCAGCTAAAGAGGACTTTCCCAGCAGAGGAGAGCCTGCCCCCGCTCGGTCTGTCCCACTGGCCCCTGGCTCCGGGAGCTCCGGATCACCACATCGCGCACCACCTTTTGCCGCCCCCCCTGTCCCCTCCAGGCCGCCCTCACCTCCCTTCCCACCTGGTACCTCTTCTGTGATCTCTATCTCTCCCCACATGGGGCCACCTTGCCCCTTAGTGGGACGCCCCACGCACACGGTCGCTGGCACCTCCCCCCTCATGCCTACCTCATCGCCCGCACCGCCTTACGTTCCGATCTCGCCCCCCACCGTTACCCCGGAGCCCGGGGACGCCTTTGGGCCCACCGAGACCCTGACGTCGCAGAGTCATGCAGGCACCCTTCGTGCCAAGGAGACGCCAGAAAAGAGGCAGGCTTTTCCAGCTCCCTCAGCACCCACAACCGTGGAACCCGCCCCGGATGGTAGTCCCAGCAGAAGGGAGTCCTCCTCCGAGAGCACCGCTCCACGGTCCGCTGGGCCCGCAGACCCTGACCCTCCCACTCTCGCAATGCCCCTTGCTCCTCTTTCGGACCCCCTGACCTGCCCCTTTCGATTCTGGAGGTGACGGCCTCTCCAGCGGACATCCCCCCCATCCCCTCGACCTGGGGCAGACCTCCAGGGCATTGCCACGTACCAGTAGCCCCTTCTCCCTCTCCTGCCTTGCCTACTTCATCTGATACCGCCCCCCTTCCCAAATCACGGTCCCTTCTCCTGATTCGGGAAAGGAGGCAGTCAACGCGGTCGGGAGATCCCTGACGTCGATCGAGCGGACCCCCAAGAGCCCCCCTACGTTACCCATCCCTCTCCCTCCGGATCCGCCAGCTCCCCAGTACGACGCTGAGCCCGCTAGGCTGACGAACGACGAGACCCAGGGGACCAGTCGGAAGCCCATTCCCCCCCAGCCCCCCCTCGGAACCTTGGTCCATTCCCAGCGGGATACCAAGGAACCCCGGGAGGACCTCCGGACTGCGTGCTCCCGCCCGCCCCCTCCCCGGGAACCCCCCCCCCCCCCCAAGTCCAACGATCGCGCCCCCCCACCGAGGCGACGCTCTAGGTCATTCAGCCCACGGGGCAGAGAGCGCTCACAGTGCGTCCCGCGCCAGATCCTCCCGCCGCAGCTCACCCGCACGCACGGACTCCCGTGGGTCACGTTGGATCCCTTCCGGGTCGCGCTCAACTGACGCCGACCGACTTCACCGCGCGCACGCACGACAGCAGCCCCACCATGAGGAGGGTCGGGGTGGGGGCAGAGCAGTCTTCACACGAGCGCCCCCCCCCCCACGAGGGCTCCCGAATGGAGCGGGAAGGGCCAAAGACGTCCCACTGGTTTCTCGCCCTCACCCCCCCGCGGAAGAAGAAGGCCCCGCTCACGCAGCCGCGACGTGCCCCACCAGCCTAAAAATTGGAAGCGAGATAGACGTTCTCGGTCCCGTTCCCCCCGAGGAGGACGTCGACTGGCTAGGACCGGGTCTGGTTCGCGATCGCCGCGGCGTCGCCAGGAAGGGAGCTACAGACCAAGGGATGGGTCCCGACTCCGCCCCCGGGACCAGGACCGGTCTAGACCACGCCGGCCGGGACCCCCCCCCACCCCTTCCCCTCGTCGTGGCCACCATCCCTCCTCTACCGAGTCAACTTGTCACCGAGGCGGAAACTCCAACCGTACGCGATCCTCCTCGTCCTCCTCTACGTCCTCCACTCTGTCCACCCCGGCGGATCCCCCCCCCCCCCCCCGACCGCCCTCCTCCTACGGCCCCGCCGTCATCTTCACCCAAGCGGCCTCCACAGTTGTCCCCTCAGCGGTCTCCGACGACCGCCCCGCGGTCCACTGGTGCACCCCTGGCTCCGACCGATCTCCCGACGGGCCCTCCAGCCTCCGGCAGCATACCCGACCCCGGAGCTCCGCCACCGCCCAAGTTTGTCTTCCTTAAGTCGATGCCGCGAGGGGATCTGATGGCCACGGTGGACCTGCCCACCTTCCTGTCATCCGACTGTCACCTGGGACCCGACCTCGTCCGAGAGATTGGTGCTAGTATCCACCACAAGTACAGCTCCAGCCTGGACTGGGTAGACAGAGTCTCCCATGGTGACTTCCCCCGTAGTGCAGCCCTCAAGAACATTGTCAGCCACGTCAATTCTGGCAGCGCAGGGGGCTCACTCCAGGAAGCCAGACAGCAGGATTTGGAACAAGCGTACAAAGAAGGGTGGCTTACCTTGTTGGACCTCCTGCCCAGTTCGGTCATCAGCCGAACAAAGGCGTGGAACTCCCAGGCCGCATGGATGCCCATCCTCCAGAAGCGGAAGCAGTATAGATACGCACGCCGACGTCTGCAGCGGAAACGTAAACGACCCAAACTCGCCAGCCCTCCGACCCCCCTGGCTGCTGCTGGCCACGTGGATAAGGGACAAATCCCCCCTCTACCGCAACTACAGGCGCCGCCCCCTTCCATACCGATCCCCAGCACCCAGGCCCTGGCTGCCGAGGACGGACCGACCACCACTGTTTCCCAGAGCAATATCAAGACGACCACGCCAGCTGCACCACCCGCTGTCCCATCTGACATTTCTGCACAACAAGGTCAAGATGCACGGGCCAGTCCCGGCCCTCTGACGACCCTCGATGGACCTCAGGGCTCTCTTGCTGTGGTGCAGAAGAAGGCCAGACTGCCCTCAGGGGGAGAGGCGAAAGGAGGCCCCGTTGCACAGGACCACCCCCCCCCCCCCCCCGGGTTCCCCCCTTCCTCCATCGCCGCCACCTGAAATTATCGAGGTTCACTCCCGCCGTTCTCAAGTCACTGGATCCCGTCGCGCTCCCTCGAAAAGCTCCAACGGAGGTCTTTTCTTTGGCCCGAGGGACATACAAGCAATCCGACGGGAACGGCAACTCGCTCACCAGAGAGTGGCTACCATTGAGGAGCAGGAGGACGTGATGGCAGGTTTTTACGAGGAAGAATCCGCTGGATATCGTCCCCGACGCTCTTTTGTGAAGAAGATCGCTAGTGCTCCACCTGCATCGACCACAAGCACTGGCCCCAACCAGAGCAATTCGTTGTCTATAAAAGATCAGGGGGAGTATTCAGGGGTTGGAATTATTTCTAAGGGAAAAGGTCGTCCGGCCCGTACCCGTCAAGCTCTTGCGGTACTACCTACTCTTCCCTACAGGGGTATTAAGAACCCGGATGACCGGCATTGTTTCTTAATTAGTGCAGCCCAACTTCTGGCCTCTTTTCCCAAACTCTCGTCTTTCCTACGGAACTGGGCTTTGGCACGCCCGCCCAGGTCCATGCTCGGACCCCAGATGACGGCTACCAGCGCTATCATTAATACGTTGGACGATCTCCGCCCGCAGGTGGGGCACACCACACAGGAATTCAAGCCTCTTTCCTGCGCCTGGTTCCGCTACCCTGTTGTTCTCCGCAGCGTGTGCCCCGGACCGGACGTCCACGGCGGCGGCGACACCGGACTGGCAACACGGGGCCTACTGTTGCTTCTGCGGGACGCCGGGCCTTCCTTCCTCCCGAGTGGGGTATTTTTGGAATCCTGGCTCCCGCACGTAGTTTCGACTTCAGCATGCAGCGTCTGTTCCACTGCCTCCCAGTCCTCCTCTTGGGCCCTTCCACTCTCACTTTCTATCCTGGCTGACGACTGCTCACCTTTCCCCCTTACTGAGCTTTTGGCGAGATGGCATCTTGGGGGCCCTTCCTCTGAACCTTTCCTATGCGCTCACTGCGGAGGCGATAAAGGGGTGCAGACTCGATCGATTCGTGAGCATGCAGAATGTCTTCTCCTTGACATTCATCGGCCTCTTGGGCTCCTGAATCTTCGTTTCCCCCGGTCCGCACACCACAATGTCTCTTTCCTCCCTTCGCTCTTCTTTGATCGCCGGTGGTCGCATGATGGAAAGGCGCTCTCCTACTCTCTCCAAAGCGCCATCTGCATCCAGATGGAAGGGAACGCACGCTCGCGACAGCATTCTCACGCGTTCGTTCTGGACCGGAATAGTTCCGGGGAGTGGGTCAAATGCGATGACTGTTCCGTTTCCATCCTCCCGAACAAGATGGCATGCAGGATGATTGCTGCTTATGGGGTTCAACTTTTGTTCAAGCGGACAGCTTCATCCCTTCCGGACCCCGTTGTGGTTCAACATCCTTTCCCTGCAGTCCAACGTCCGATCTTGGGACTCAGTTCCGCCCCGAAGACAAATCGACAGTTCCGACAGCGCCTCCGCAAGATCATCAGAAACCTCCGGAAGATGGCAGAAGACAAGAAGGGGGAGCATTCCTCCAATGCAGCTTCCTTCAACTCTCGGGCTTTTTCCCTGCTGGGACAGGGGCTCTCCATCGAGCGTCGTCTCCTACCCCGGAACCCTGTGCCATCCTCCGCCCCTCTAGGTTTTTCTACGGTCTACCGGGTCTACAAACGAGGCATACGAGACCACCTTCCCCAGCCGCCCGCCAAGTGGTTTAGCGAGTTCAAGCAGTCTCATGACGGGCTCAGAGGAGGTGCACAGGCCTCTCTTGCATTTGCGACACTTCGACATACTTTGGAGCGGTATCATGGCACCAACGTGATGTCGTTATCCACGCACGTTCGCGAGCCACTCCTTGCCTTTCCGCCGCAAAAAGTTGACCCCCCCTCCGCGCCACGAGTCTCCCAAGGAGCACTTAACCAATGGCTATGTCAGATGTTCCTCTTATCTCCCTCCTTTGGAGCTCAATCCCTCCTTCGAGCCAGGAAGCCTCTAGCAGAGAGGACCACCAAGGCGTTGGAATCCATCGTCCAGGATGGGAGCCTCATGCTCCTCACCTCATGGCATGCACTTTCCTCCGCCCGGGTTCTTAGATACGTCCAGCGTCGCCTCCCACGTGTGCTTATTGTTCGGGCACAGGGAATCAAGGGCCGTATCCTGCTCCATCACACATCCCGCTTCAGGTCTTCGACTACGGAGTGGGATCACGCGCCTCGCTTCATCGGCCCCCTTGGCATCACCCTGCCCGCTGTGCACTACAAACGTCTCAGGGCCATCCTGCGGCTCACCTTGCTTTTTATAGATGTCGGGGCCAGGGATGGTCTCCTGGAGCTCTCCACCCCTGATGCACCATATGGCCCTGAAGAATATTTTCGATCCGACTCGGTTGTTGCCAAGGCCTCCGCGTGGATTGCTGTCGGCGTCCTCCTATGGGGATCCCAAGCGGGCGATCACCCGCTGGATTTCCCCGAGGATAATGTGTTGCCAGGAACAGGCAGTGATGACGAGGAGGACGCAATTGCTGCACTGTCGCACCTCAGTCGAGAAGAGCGGCTGGTCGAGTCCATCGCGTCTCACCGTTTGGATTCCCCCCCCCCTGCAACTCTGGATCCAGGCCCGAATCGACATTGCCCGCGCTCGGCTGGAGCATCACTACCTGCCGCAAGACATTCCGGTTGACTCTCCTCCCTCCTCCCCGCCTGGGAGTTGGGATCCTACCCTGGGCCCACCGCCCCTCCCTTCCGCGGTGGAGGAGATCATAGAGTCGGCTATCCCCCCCCCCCCCTCGCTAACAGATTCCCCTCTTCCCCTTCCATCTTCCCTTAGCCTGGTTGGGAGAGAAGCTAGGCCTGAAGTTAATGTCGCTCCGGCGGTCTCGGGGTCCCCCCCACCGCCATTAGTGGAACCCAAGAGGTGGACACAGGCTCAGCAGGACTGTTTCCAGCAGAGTATGGCGGCGAGCATACAGATGGCCCAGCCCCCCCAAGCCGCGTTGAAGCAGGCCATCCAAGCTGCGGAAGCTGTCGGGCCTCCGAGGGTCGACGCTGCTCCTCCTAGTGCCCCTATCCCAGCCCTGCCGATTGGATACCAGGATGCCCAGCCGGCTCCACCACCGCTGAGCAGGCGGAATCCCAGACCTCCTAAGTCCAGACGGAAGATAACCAAGGTACCCCGTATGTTAACCGCACTGCAGTCCATCACGCGGGGCCTCCAACGACAAGTCCTGAGGGATCCCGGATCTCATTTAACCAGGCTCTGGCTGAACATTTGCCATACGTTACGAATGGAAGGGGATCTGGTCGGGCACATCCTGGAAGAACCACGGTCGAGTGACCCGCTAGAGATGTCATTTCTTCTACCGGACGCACTGAAGATCCTTGCCAAGGCCAGACGCAAGATTAATTCCCGTCTCGAAGATATCAAGCGCGCCAAGAGGGAGGTCAAGAGACCGAATAGGCTCCGACACAACCAAGCCTTCGACCGGAACCAGCACAAATTTCTCCTCCGGGTCCAGACGGACTCAGCCATGGAGACTCCCCCGCCAGAGACTCTCCAGGAACATTATGCAGACCTCTACCGCACCCGGGTCTCTGATCAGGCAGACGAGGAGCGCCGACTCCACCAAGTGATGGGGTCCGGGGCGAAACTGTGGATCCCTCCAGAGGACTCCAAATATAATCAGCGGGAGCTCCTTCTAGGACGTGACAGGCTTCGGGCGCCGATCCTCAAACCGGGTGATACTATCGACAGGGGACAATTTACTAACCTGGAATTCCGGGGAAATGCGAATCCTGACCCCCTTCCCCTCGTTCCCAGTGAGACGGAAGCTGTCATCCAGACCGATGCTGAGGCTGCTCTACAGGCGGAGGTGGAGCGGATGCGTTCCCTCTTAAGCGCCCACACGGCACCGTCTCTCCGCCAGTACTCAGTGCAGTTCCCGCCGGAGGATGATAGCGAACGAAGACCGAACCGTAACTCCAGTGAGCTCAAGAGGTGGGCGACCGCAAACCTTCCTCTCCAAGACGAGTATACTGCTCCGCCCGTTGACTTAGTCCCCCAGCTTTTGGAGTTCCTAGAAGCTGAAGCCTGGGAGTACCTGGGTATCCACCTTCCTAATGGAGATGACACCCGGGGCCTTATCATCAGACTCCAATCGAATGCTTATGCTCTACGTCTAAGTTTGCTCCCCGATGAGTTCAAACAGCGGTTTCCTATCTATCGCCTGGCCCCGCGGCTTGACCAGCCGGACGAGCTGTCTCCGGGGTCCCTGTCCCCATATGACGCTATCCTCGTTCCTGACGGATCCTGTTTTCCCGAACATGGCAACGCTGCGGGCTTCGGGGCGTTCCTGTTCTACAATAATGAGATTATCGCTATCTACGGCAATGCAGACAACCCAGCCTCTAGTGGAGAACAAGAAGTACTGGCAGTGATGGCAGGTGGCCTCCAATACATTAGAGAGATGAAATGGAGACCCCGGCGAGTTCATATCTTCACCGACTACCGGGCCCTAACGGACGCGAATCTGGAGGGGGAGGCCCATGAACTGTTTAAGCAGCGTGCGAAGCCCCCCCTATGGGACGCCATCTTTCGCTTCCACACTCAGTCGGCTCCGATCTCGTTCCACTGGGTCAAGTCCCACCAAGAGCAGAGCTTCGAGTGGACTTTTCGGCTTAACGAGTGTGCAGACCGCCTGGCAAAGTGGGCGGTACTAAGGAGGGTGGGTCGGCTCCAAAAGATTCGAGAGTGGGAAAAGCTGCGGTCGTCCCCACCCCGAGACTCCAATGGACGCCCCCACCTCATCGGACCGTTCCAGGAATCTCGTATTCCCGGGGACCGTGGCAAACAATTCGTCACTATCTTCAAATGCCTCCCCCCGCCCCTTACCCGGGATCAGGCTCTCGAACTGGCTCGTCGACCTTTCTCGCTGGGAGAGCTGGAGCACGCCATCCAGGCAAAAAAGGGTCCTGCCCCAGGAGAAGACAGTATCCCTCCTGCCATCTTCAGGGAAGTGTTATTCTGCCGGAAGAAATTCTTCGCTCGCGAGGGATCCCGCAAGGAGGATCGCTAAGCCCTGGCACGTATGGAGTGCTAGACGAGTACATCATCTGCCTGTGCCCTGCCCAGCAATTTATGTCAGCCGGGTATCGCTTCTACGACGGAACGGACCGCGACCGATCCCAGAACACCTCCGTCTACCCCTTGAGACCCCCGCTGACCGCTGACCACAAATTTGCTGATGACAAACTGGGCAGCCATTGGAGGGGATGGTCCACCTGAGCAATACTTTCCCGAGGCACAAAAAGGTTTCTCCCTCCTCTACACGCAACTACGGGCTGCACGCCAGATATGTGCAGCGGAGAAATGTTCAGTCATCTGCCTAGTCAGCGAAGTGGGAAAAGGTGTGTATGCTGTCCCGATCTCGCTTTCCGCACCAGGCCGAGGCTCGTCCCGTGGCCCCACCAAGATCAGAAACCGCTCGGCATTCGAAGTCTTTCGGTCTTTGGGCCTTCACACCGACGGCAACAACAACCCGCAGATCCAAAGAGACTACGCGATTGCAAAGTTCGTGGCTACTGCCCGGATGATTCACAGCCTCGACCTCTCACTGGCAAGGAAACGGAAAGCTCTCATCAGTCTCCTCACCAGCAGCCTGGATTTCTCCTTTGGATGGACCCCTTTCCCCCAGAAGTTACTAAGGGAGCTAGACACAGCCTTCCGGGACCACATCCGGGAGACTCTCCAGCTTTCTCACCAGGAGATTCCCAACCCGGTGCTATACGGCCCCATAGGAGCAGGGGGGGGTTTTGGTCTCCACCAGTTCTCAACCCGGTACTACCTGAGGAATTTCACGGTGTTCATCAAATGCCTCCTTTTGACTGACCCATACGTTCAATATGCGGTCGACGCACATCTACGCCTAGCATGGGACTACTACTTCCCCAGGAACGGAGATCTGTGCCCTCAGCGACCCCCCCTCCGTGGTCGCCGAACTGCTTCCAGCGGCTCACGCACCCAACAGCCGCCCAGCACTCGCTTCTTGTTCCGATGGGCAGGGGATGGCGGACCACGCCCGCCACCGATTTATCCGCCACTCCACCCGCCGGACATTTGGCGAATGCACTCGGTGTTCCACGGAGTCGAGGCCCCCACTGACTGCATCATCCCGGCCTTTTACCCGCGGTTTGTTAACGCTATGAATAGGGGAGCACTCAAGGACGAGGCCCCCATGCCCGAGGACATCAACAAGCAGTGCCCCAAGCTTCCTGACCCTCCAGACCAGCCTTTCCTAGGATGGCAAGGGCACCTGCACCTGATCAAGGAGGACCGCCGCGACGGACTTATGGTGCTTCACTGGATTCGAGCCTGCAGAGCACTGGGCATCGGCATAAACCCTCGCATCCCTCCCGGACATGTTAGTGACTCTTCATGGCCAGAAGGGCGACAGCAGCAATCCGATGCGGAGCACAGCCTCGCCCAATTCAGGGAGGCATATGACGTTCCCCCAGCCGGTATCGAATGGGACGCTCTGGAAATCCCAGTTGTTATCTCCGTCACTAACTTTCTCACCAAGGAAACGGTCGCTCCGGGGACAGTAGACCAAGCCATCGCCCTAATCAAGAAGAATTGGGCGTCCTACAACTTATGGAAGCTTCGACAGAGGTGTTCGGAAGACGCAAATAAACTAAAGGCTGCGCCCCGTTTTGGCCTAACATGGGGGATCCGTTCTGAAATACGCAAGCCTTTCCAGGCCATCACCAACCAGTTCCTCCAACCCAACGGCGGCCTCTCGGTGAGGGAGGTAGCCATCGTACTAAAATGCCAGCTCGATGTCTGGCCCACCCCGGCTAGAATTAGCATTGTGATCTCCAAGGGCGCCACCTCGACCTCCTGCCCCTATGGCTGCAAGGTCACTGGAAGCATCAGCCACTATTTGCTATCCAAATCCTCCTTCCACTCGGAGGCCCTCAAGTCTCTCCTGGATCAGCGGCACTCCAAATGCAGGCAGTGGATCCGAAGCTGCTTGGAGCGTTTAGATAACGACGATGGCATAGCTCCGGATCGCAAGGTCTTCGTTATAGGGGAGGAGGGTGCTTTCCCCCGACCGAGGCAAGATAGTCCCCCCCCGTCCGTTGACGAGGTTCTCCCCGTCCCGGAGGGAGCTCCCCCCCCTTCTGATCAGGCCCCCCCCTCTGCCTTCGCTCACCCCGCCGCGCAGGTAATGGTAGACATGGCGGGACCGGGGTTCTCCCACAAGATAGATCTCTTGGTCACTGCCACCCGTAGATCGAACCACGTTACGCTGGTAGACTACACTACCCGGGAGGATCAATGGCTGGTACGCGAAGATGACTCTTGTCTCCCCACGAGACAGTCGCCAGAGGAGCGGCGGGATACCTGGGACCGAGATGGCCACAGGATTTCCCCCCCTTACCGACCGAAGGACCCAAACGCGTTTCGGGGAGAAGACCCGCCCAACACCTGGCCAGCTATCCCTTGGAAATCCCGACAGGCATGGGGTTATAATCCGAGGGCCATCAATGACCACCGGTACCTCCCACTCGAAGAAGCGATCCAAATGCAGTCCATTGGAGGCCGACCTATGACTACCAACCTGCTAGTTATCGCTATGGGCGCTAGAGGCTACATCTCCCAGACCTCTTTCGACGATCTGTGCCTCCATTTTTCCAAGAACATCGCGCAACGGATCTACCAGGGCCTTACAAAGATCTGCCACGAGCACATCATCCAGTCATGGAACTTCCTTCACCACTTCCCTGCGGGAGCCCCCCCGGACCCTCCCTTCCGCCCCCCCCAGGTAGGTGGGCTTGCTCCGTCGTCGTGCCACCCCCACAGGAAAGTATCATGAATTCAAAGTATACAACCTATACAAGATTTGATGCAATGCACACGGCACGAAGAATAAACAGCACTCGCCTTCCTAAACCAAGAGTAAAACCAAGTCTTTTAAGGATTAAAAATTTGTTGACGCTATGATTATTGTCTTCATTTGCCAGCAGACGCAGTTACAACAACGGAGCAAAGTCCTCATCGCGCTCTAGGAGCCTCGCGTTTTCCTGCGCGTGTTCCAACGCGGGTATTACCTCCTGCAGCCTTGCTAGCGTCTGCGTCAGCTGTAGGTAGCTTCGGCGCAGCTGTCGCTGGTACACCCTTTCTCTCCTTGCGCTGTCAGCCCGTTCACGCTGGAGTCGCTGTTTGTAAACCCTTTCCGCACGTGCACTTTCACCCTTTACGCGTGCTAGCTGTTGACGTAAATCTTCCTCGCCGCCTGGCTGCTGTTGCTGCACGACGGCGGCTCTGTTGGTTTTTTTTTTTTTTAATTGATTTTGCAAACATTATTGTACAATGAGAAAGACAGTATTCCCACCCAAACCCGTAGCGGTTGCAGGGTGCCGGCACTACGACCACCAACATCAGGGACACCGACGAAAACGCGGGTTTGATGGAAGGGGGAGCATTGGGCCTTGAGCGTGGCAGCCCGCTAGGGTCTGTGCGCAAACGGTCCGAAGACACAGATGCACGTCGTAGAGAAAAGAGAAGAGGAGAGAGAAGAGAAGAGGACAAACAACAACAACAACAACAAAAAAAAAAAAAAAAGGGGGGGGGGGACCCCACCGCCATCATCACCCTAACTGCCTGCAAGGAAACCTAGCCCCCGACAGGTAAAAGTCAAATCATCCCGGGAGGAATCTCCATCGAGACGCAACTCCCAAATCGTCCCGTATCCGCTAGGCATCCTCGTCCAGACCGAAGCGGGACTCCCATCCAGGGCCACATCAAGTGCGGAACGTCGCAGGGACACCAATCCTACCTCGATCCGGCCCACGGGGATCCATCTGCATCGAAGAAAAGAGGGGTCCTGCAGGGAAACGTGGTCCAAGGCTAGAAGGATAGCTCGAGCCTGGTCCGTCCGTCCCCCCATGGAACCGTCCCCACCGTTGACCAGAAAAACTTCCTGGCCGCTGAGTTTGAAAGTTTTAACCAAGCCCTTCGAGAGAGAGAAGTCAGAAGAAGATGAAAAAGCCTAACCTTCACGTGCCCTTCTTTCCCATGGCCATGCAAATCCCTGAAAGGGGAGACACAGACAGGGCGGAGTACCTTCCCAGTGACTCTGAGCGGGCGGAGGCTCGGTCGGGAGAAAGAGATGAGCGGAAGGCTGGATGGGGGGGGAGAGGAATTCAAATCTAAAGCCAGGGTTAGGCCCCTTTGGTTCCGTGGCCCCGAGGAATGGTGGGAGTCGATGGGGAGTCCAGGGTGAGAGGAAAGGAGACTCCATAGGCGGGCTGGTGTGCCAGTGGGTCGTCTGACTTGCTGGTAGGCTAAGCTGGCCACAGGAGACCCTCTTCTCCCACATCTACGGGATCGGTGCGTTGGACTTGCGTCTCCCCTAGGACTCTGCTTCGGTGGGACTCCTTGGGCCCCTTGAGGACACCCTTTTGCGACTCTCTGCCCTCCTCCCGCCTCTGGACCGGACATCAAGGGGGAAGAGGTGGCAACTTTTCGTAGACTTCTACAAATTTTGTACACAAAAAGGCCTGCAAGAAAAGCACGTGTACACAGGAGCCACTTGGATCTTCGAGTTCAAGCGTTCCCTGTTCTGCATCCACTGCACATGTGCACTCGTGTAATGAAAGCAACTTTGAATTAGTACAGACAGCCTTACCGCCGTTCGGCAGCGGATTTGATTGCTCATACAAGCAATCGAGACACGCGAAGCTTATGTAGTGTTCATTTTTTGGGATGATGCAATCTGCCCAGAGCAGATCGGGGTTATGTGCTCTTACGAGTTCGGGGTCCCCAGCAATTCTCCAGATCAACTGCAACGTTTGGTAATGCGGCTGTACACATGCTGGCAAATCTGAGCAAGCCTCTGTGACAAATAGCCTCTGGCTGGAGCTCTGGTTTGATATTGAGGCTTGCACTGAACTTTCGATCTTACGCATAGAGTTACTTAGCAGTTGGGACAATTTGTCAGATTTCAAGAAGGATCTGTTGTCTATGTCGATTTCTCCACGTTTAGCCAATATGTGTGCATTTTGAAAGAGTTTTATCATCTGTAGATGAGTAGAATTTGGCACTGGCGTAAGGCGGAAGAAGATAAAGTAGGCTTTGCATTGGTAGTATGTGACGGCTTAGGTCACACAAAGCACGCCCCGCGCGCGCGCGCCAGTTTCGGTACAAATTGGGCCGTTTGTCCTCCGTTGGAACTCGGCGCAAGCTTTGGAATAGCAAATACAGACCGTACGATGCAAAAGGCTCCCAGCACAGCGCCTACTGCCACTTAGCATTTGCTTCCCACGCTTGAAATTTTGTATCGATAGCCCGTTGTATTTCAATGCACTGTTGTGACTCCTGTTCACGCTTATCTGCCTCTGTTTTACGCTCTTTTGCTTGGGCCGACATGGCAAGGCTCTTCCAACCTTGCAGCTTTCTTATCGATGCGGCGAGGGTTTGGATATCCTTTTTGGTAATCTTTTGTATTTCTTTTCCGAGGAGAGCTTCAGTGCTTGTTATTTCTTCATCCAGAAGATCTTTAATCTCCTGGATGTTATTTCCGTCTTCCTGGGGTTGTGTTGCCTTAGCCTCGAAAGTCGACTTGAGCTTGAAGATAAGCTCGGGCGTCAGTAAATCATTTACACGCAGAGCCGACTTGCGGTTAAGAGCAGTGGGCACCGGCGCGCCCTGATCGGGCAGCACAGCCACCTCTGCTTTTGGCTTGGTAGGATCAAACGGCGTGCCCCAAGAGTCAAGCGGCGAGCCTCCTCCAGGCTCGGGGGCCGGAGCTTGTTGGCCTTTTTCGATTCCCGAGCTCGGCTACTTGGCACAACTCGCTCTGTTGCACCACTGTGCTGTAAAACTCGTCTAGAGCGCCAAGGAGAGCTCCGCCTGCACTCGTCTTGTTGCAAAAGCCGCAAGTAACGAGGTGCTTCAGCAGGCGGTAATTTTAGCTGCAAGTGTACAGCCGGCCAGTGCCCACGGGACAGCACGCTGTAACAAAGTTCGAGTGGTGTTGCTGCATGGTCCAGGTCAGCCCTGCGATCAAGGTCGGATTGTGGGCGCGCGCTGTCTGGTAGTAGCAGTCAATCTGGCCCATCAACTCCAAGCTTCGCACTATGGTTTTCTTGTCACCGAGCCCTGGACAGCTCCGTTGGCAGAATATGTCGTTGCGCAGGGCTTTGTTAGACTTGAAACTGCTTTCGCGGAGCCAATTGCAAACGAACAACAGGAAATGCATAACTACTAGCGCGGTTGTATTCTCTTTTTTCCGCAGCCCTGGAGGCAAGGGGTACACATGCAAGCGCTCACCCAGCGTAAAGAGCTCAGGGACGCCTTCGCTAGGGTGCTTAACCTTTCCTTTTTGGCAGAAAGAATGAACTTCTACCAGATGAACTGTCGCAACGGACGTCTGGCCAGCTTTGAAATCCAGCGGCACCGTGACAAAGTTCTCGGGCTTAGTTCCCGCCGACACTCGCCAGGGGACGACAGCCTTACCGCTACCAACCAGCACAAATCTCTCTAAGGCCCCGCTAACCTGTGACAGAATTCTCCTGAGCTGACCCTTGTTTTCTTCTCTTTCTTCTTCTCTCAGGTAACTCCGGCGCAAGCTGTTTAGCTCGTCCAACAAGTCAGATCCTAGGCAGGACATGCGCTCCAGCGTAACGACACAGGCGCTGTTTCCTTCTCTGGCATGGTCCCACTGTTGGCTGAACCGCTGCAGCAGGTTTGCTACATCATTCGCTGGGCGCCGCCGCCGTAGTTCTAGCAGTAACCCTCCCAGCTCGCTTACCTGTGCATGTTCCTCAGCAGGGCCGCGAGTGCTTTTGGCCTTGGGCCTGCACAAGTAAAGGTACTCAAGCGAGGCAATTGGAGGGGTGATGCCGGCAGTTGCAAATTCCTTGGAGTTTTTTTGCATGTGGTTGAGTATAGAAACAGCCCGTTTGCGCTTTTCGCTGGGGTCAGAAAGCTGGAGCGCTACCCCGTCGCGTGATCAGCAATGCACCTCGGCGGGCCGCCGGTACGCACAGGCGCCATACCCACTCGTCAAGTTTCCACACCACATGCTCTCCGCCTGCTATAACCTCTGCTTTGCCTGACACTTGAATAAGGTTTTTCTTGAAATCTGCCACCAGATTAAAATAGCCACCCGACAGAATTGCCAGGGCACTGTCTGCCGCTGCGGCACAGGCCGGCCCCGCTTGCACCGGAAGCAAGCTCATGCCTTTAAAATATTAGTAGCCTGTTTTCCTTGCAAGCAGGATTCATTTTTTTGTCAGCCTCTTCTACTCTCAAAGCCCCCTGATCAGCCTAGTACATATTATAAGGGCCGGTCCTGGTTCGGTCGTAGAGAATAAGAGTTTTTGCACATATTATTAAAACTGTTTGTTTTGAATGAAAACACATTTTTAATATCAGAACTAATATATACTAGAAATATTATGTTTAAAAACTTTGTTATTATTGCCAGGCTTTAGTCTTCAACCAGCATCTTGTAATAATGCATGCAACCTGGTATTAATACCGTTTCCAACCAAGTATATGTACATCGCTATCAAGTTCCTCATGTTTTAAGTTGTTTTTATAGCATAATAGTAAATTTACATTTAATAAATAAGCAGAAAATCATTACTTACTTTGAAAAAAAAACTTCCTGTACAGCAAGCACAGGTGAACATTTTAGTGGTGTTTCGAGGCCAGGAAAATGATAAAAGAGGTACTCTGCTATTGTGAATGAGCTAAAAATAAGCTCATTTGCTGCTGCGTATGAGCAAGAAAAGCTGACAGGCTGTCCCCCCAACCCGCCGGCTGCCATCATATGGCTTGCATACCGCCACGCTCACCAAGGTTAGACCCAGGATTGGGAGCAGAATTGGAAGCATCATTGCAAGAATCATTGCAAGCATGAAGGCATGCAAGCAAGCAAGCAAACAAACCAGCAAACAAGGAAGCAAGCAAGCAAGCATGCAAGCATGCAAACAACCAAGCATGCAAGCAAGCAAGCATGCATGCAAGCAGGCAAGCAGGCAAGCATGCAAGCATGCAAGCATGCAAGCATGCAAGCAAGCAAGCAAACATGCAAGCATGCATTGGGCAAGCATACAAACAAGCAAGCAAGCAAACACGCAAACACGCAAACACGCAAACAAGCAAACAAGCAAGCAAGCAAGCAAGCATGCAAGCAAGCAAGCAAGCAAGCAAGCATGCAAGCATGCAAGCAAGCATGCAAGCAAGCATGCAAGCAAGCATGCAAGCAAGCAAGCAAGCAAGCATGCAATCAATCAATGTCCATGTCAATGTCCATGTCAAAATGTGTCCATGTCAAAATGTGTCGATGAAAATGTGTCAATGTGAAAATGTGTCAATGTGTCAATGTGTCAATGTGTAAATGTGTCAATGTGTAAATGTGTCAATGTGTAAATGTGTCAATGTGTCAATGTGTAAATGCGTAAATGTGTAAATGTGTTAATGTGTAAAAAAAGCATGCATGCAAGCAAGCAAGCAAGCAAGCATGCAAGCAAGCATGCAAGCAAGCAAGCAAGCATGCAAGCAAGCATGCAAGCAAGCAAGCAAGCAAGCAAGTAAGTAAGTAAGCAATCAAGCAAGCAAGCAAGCATGTAAGCATGTAAGCAAGCAAGCAAGCAAGCAAGCATGCAAGCAAGCATGTAAGCAAGCATGTAAGTAAGCAAGCAAGTAAGCAAGCAAGTAAGCAAGCAAGCAAGCAAGCAAGCAAGCAAGCAAGTAAGCAAGCAAGCAAGCAAAGCAAGCAAGCAAGCAAGTAAGCAAGTAAGCAAGGAAGCAACCAAGCAAGCAAGCAAGCAAGCAAGCATGTAAGCAAGGATGTAAGCAAGCAAGTATGAAAGCAAGCAAGCATGTAAGCAAGCAAGCATATAAGCAAGCAAGCATGTAAGCAAGCAAGCATGTAAGCAATCATGTAAGCAAGCAAGTAAGCAAGCAAGCATGCAAGCAAGCAAGCAAGCAAGAGAGCATGTAAGCATGCAAGCATGCAAGCAAGCAAGCAAGCAAGCAAGCAAGCAAGCAAGCAAGCATGTAAGCAAGCAAGCATGTAAGCAAGCAAGCAAGCAAGCGTGTAAGCAAGCAAGCATGTAAGCAAACAAGCAAGCAAGCAAGCAAGCAAGCATGCAAGCAAGCATGCAAGCATGCATGCATGCAAGCAAGCAAGCAAGCATGCATGCAAGCATGTAAGCAAGCATGCAAGCAAGCAAGCATGCATGCAAGCATGCAAGCAAGCATGCAAGCAAGCATGCAAGCAAGCATGCAAGCAAGCATG
Organism: Paulinella micropora; assembly: GCA_019918135.1. Lineage (NCBI taxonomy): Eukaryota > Cercozoa > Imbricatea > Euglyphida > Paulinellidae > Paulinella > Paulinella micropora. The sequence goes on from WBZZ01005307.1 coordinate 97,794, forward strand.
CAAGCAAGCATGCAAGCAAGCATGCAAGCAAGCAAGCATGCAGCAAGCATGCAAGCAAGTAAGAAAGCAAGCAAGAAAGCAAGCCAGCAAGCAAGCATGCATTTAAGCATGTAAGCAAGCAAGTAAGCAAGCAAGCTAGTAAGCAAGCAAGCAAGCAAGTAAGTAAGTAAGCGAGCGAGCAAGCAAGCAAGCAAGTAAGCAAGCAAGCAAGCAAGCAAGTAAGCAAGCAAGCAAGCAAGCAAGCAAGCAAGCAAGCAAGCAAGCAAGTAAGCAAGCATGCAAGCATGCATGCAAGCAAGCATGTAAGCAAGAAAGCAAGCAAGCAAGCAAGCAAGCATGCAAGCAAGCATGCAAGCAAGCATGCAAGCAAGCATGCAAGCAAGCATGCAAGCAAGCAAGTAAGCAAGCAAGCATGCAAGCATGCATTTAAGCAAGCAAGCAGGCAAGCATGCAACTTTTGAAGCAAGCATGCAAGCAAGCATTAAGTAAGCAAGCATGTAAGCAAGCAAGCAAGCAAGCAAGTAAGCAAGTAAGCAAGCAAGCAAGAAGTAAGTAAGCAAGCAAGCATGCAAGCAAGCAAGCAAGCAAGTATGAAAGCAAGCATGTAAGCAAGCATGTAAGCAAGCAAGCAAGCAAGCAACCCCCGCATGTAAGCATGCAAGCATGAGCAAGTAAGCAAGCAAGTAAGCAAGCAAGCAAGCAAACAAGCAAACAAGCAAACAAGCAAGTAAGCAAGTAAGTAAGCAAGCAAGCAAGCAAGGAAGCAAGGAAGCAAGGAAGCAAGGAAGCAAGCATGCATGCAAGCAAGTAAGCAAGGAAGCAAGCAAGCAAGCAAGCAAGTAAGTAAGTAAGCAAGCATGCAAGCAAGCAAGCATGCAGTCAGAATTTCTCTTCGGACTCCGGTGGCAAGGTGGCAAGAATGCCAAAAAGGTCTGTCAATTGCCACTATTTTCTGCAAGGGACGGAGGATTCATCGACAGGCTAACAACGACCTTTTTTCTTTGTTTTCTCTGTGTCCGCTTTGGTTCGCAGTGCAAAACAGGTATTATTATCTTCTTTGTGCAATAAAATTTTGTGTAGTTAATCATTTGCACTGTCATTAAGCTGCAGCTTTACTGTAGTTGTTTTCAAAAATAAATTTAGCCTAAGTTACCAGCAAACCATATCTAGGGCTGATTTGTCACAAGCAAGCAAGTTCGCAGTGCAAATCAGGTATTATTATCTTCTTTATGCAATAACATTTTGTGTACTTAATAATTTGCATCGTCATTAAGCTGCAGCTTTACTTTAGTTGTTTTCAAAAAGAAATTTAGCCTAAGTTAAGCAAACTATATCTATCTTGGGCTGATTTGTCACAAGCAAGCAAGTTCGCAGTGCAAATAAGGTATTATTATCTTCTTTGTGCAATAACATTTGTGTACTTAATAATTTGCATCGTCATTAAGCTGCAGCTTTACTTTAGTTGTTTTCAAAAAGAAATTTAGCCTAAGTTAAGCAAACTATATCTTGGGCTGATTTGTCACAAGCAAGCAAGTTCGCAGTGCAAATCAGGTACTATTATCTTCTTTGTGCAATAATATTTTGTGTACTTAATAATTTGCATCGTCATTAAGCTGCAGCTTTACTTTAGTTGTTTTCAAAAAGAAATTTTAGCCTAAGGCACAAGCAAACTATATCTTGGGCTGATTTGTCACAAGCATTTATTGTGTTGGCGCAGATTGATGCTATGTCTTACTTGCTTGCTTGCTTGTTTGCTTGCTTGCTTACTTGCTACTTGCTTGCTTTCTTGCTTTCTTGCTTGCTTACTTGCTTGCTTGCTTACTTGCTTGCTTACCTGCTTCCTTGCTTCTTGCTTGCTTGCTTGCTTGCTTGCTTACTTACTTGCTTGCTTGCTTGCTTGCATGTATGCATGTTTGCATGCTTGCATGCTTGCATGCTTGCTTGCTTGCTTGCTTGCTTGCTTACTTGCTTACTTGCTTACTTGCTTACTTGCTTGCTTGCTTGCTTGCTTACTTGCTTACTTGCTTGCTTGCTTGCTTACTTGCTTACTTGCTTACTTGCTTACTTGCTTACTTGCTTACTTGCTTGCTTGCTTGCTTGCTTGCTTACTTGCTTGCTTGCATGCTTGCATGCTTACTTGCTTACTTGCTTACTTGCTTGCTTGCTTGCTTGCTTGCTTACTTGCTTACTTGCTTACTTGCTTACTTGCTTGCTTCCTTACTTGCTTACTTGCTTTCTTGCTTGCTTTCTTGCTTGCTTACTTGCTTGCTTGCTTACTTGCTTGCTTACTTGCTTACTTGCTTGCTTGCTTGCTTGCTTGCTTGCTTGCTTACTTACTTGCTTGCATGCTTGCATGCTTGCATGCATGCTTGCTTGCTTGCTTGCTTGCTTACTTGCTTACTTGCTTGCTTGCTTACTCGATTGCTTGCTTGCTTACTTGCTTGCTTGCTTGCTTGCATACTTACTTACTTGCTTGCTTGCTTGCTTGCTTGGCTTACTTACTTGCTTGCTTGCTTGCTTGCTTGCTTGCTTATACATTCTTAAATGCATGCATGTTTGCTTGCTTGCTTGCTTGCTTGCTTACTTGCTTTCATACTTGCTTGCTTACATCCTTGCTTACATGCTTGCTTGCTTGCTTGCTTGCATGCTTGCTTCCTTGCTTCCTTGCTTCCTTGCTTCCTTGCTTCCTTGCTTGCTTGCTTGCTTACTTGCTTACTTGCTTGCTGACTTGCTTACTTGCTTACTTGCTTACTTGCTTACTTGCTTACTTGATTGCTTGCTTACTTGCTTACTTGCTTACTTGCTTGCTTGCTTGCTCACTTGCTTACTTGCTTGCTTGCTTGCTTGCTTACTTACTTGCTTGCTTGCTTACTTACTTGCTTGCTTGCTTGCTTGCTTACTTGCTTACTTGCTTGCTTGCTTACTTGCTTACTTGCTTACTTGCTTACTTGCTTGCTTGCTGTCTTGCTTGCTTACTTGCTTGCTTGCTTACTTGCTTGCTTGCTTACTTACTTGCGTACCTGCTTACTTGCTTGCTTGCTTACTTGCTTGCTTGCTTGCTTACTTACTTGCTTGCTTGCTTACATGCTTGCATGCATGCTTGCTTGCTTGCATGCTTGCTTGCTTGCTTGCTTACTTGCTTGCTTGCTTGCTTACTTACTTGCTTACTTACTTGCTTGCATGCTTGCTTACTTGCTTGCTTGCTTGCTTGCTTGCTTACTTCCTTGCTTCCTTGCTTACTTGCTTACTTGCTTACTTGCTTACTTGCTTGCTTACTTGCTTACTTGCTTACTTGCTTACTTGCTTACTTGCTTGCTTGCTTGCTTGCTTACTTACTTACTTGCTTGCTTACTTGCTTACTTGCTTGCTTGCTTGCTTGCTTACTTGCTTGCTTGCTTGCTTTCTTGCTTGCTTACTTGCTTGCTTGCTTACTTGCTTACTTGCCTGCTGCCTTGCTTGCTTGCTTGCTTGCTTACTTGCTTGCTTGCTTGCTTGCATGCATGCTTGCATGCTTGCTTGCTTGCTTGCTTGCTTGCTTGCTTACTTGCTTGCTTACTTGCTTGCTTACTTGCTTGCTTGCTTGCTTTCTTACTTGCTTGCTTGCTTGCTTGCTTGCTTGCTTACTTGCTTGCTTGCTTGCTTGCTTGCTTACTTGCTTGCTTGCTTACTTGCTTACTTGCTTGCTTGCTTACTTGCTTGCTTGCTTGCTTGCATGCTTGCTTACTTACTTACTTGCTTACTTACTTGCTTGCTTGCTTACTTACTTGCATGCTTGCTTGCATGCTTGCATGCATGCTTGCTTGCTTGCATGCTTGCTTACTTGCTTACTTGCTTACTTGCTTACTTGCTTGCTTGCTTACTTACTTACTTGCTTGCTTGCTTACTTGCTTACTTGCTTACTTGCTTACTTGCATGCTTGCTTACTTGCTTACTTTCTTGCTGCTTGCTTTCTTGCTTGCTTACTTGCTTACTTGCTTGCTTGCTTACTTGCTTACCTGCATGCTTGCTTGCTTGCTTGCTTACTTACTTACTTGCTTGCATGCATGCTTGCTTGCTTGCTTGCTTACTTGCTTGCTTGCTTGCTTGCGTGCTTGCTTGCTTGCTTGCTTGCTTGCTTGCTTACTTACTTACTTGCTTGCTTGCTTGCTTACTTACTTACTTGCTTGCTTGCTTGCTTACTCGCGTGCTTGCTTGCTTACATGCTTAAATGCATGCTTGCTTGCTTGTTTGATTACTTGCTTGCTTGCTTGCTTACTTGCTTACTTGATTGCTTGCTTACTTGCTTGCTTGCTTACTTGCTTGCTTGCTTGCTTGCTTGCTTACTTACTTACTTGCTTACTTACTTGCTTGCTTGCTTACTTACTTGCATGCTTGCTTGCATGCTTGCATGCATGCTTGCTTGCTTGCTTACTTGCTTGCTTGCTTGCTTGCTTGCTTGCTTGCTTACTTACTTACTTGCTTGCTTGCTTACTTGCTTACTTGCTTACTTGCTTACTTGCTTACTTGCTTACTTGCTTGCTTGCTTGCTTTCTTGCTTGCTTACTTGCTTGCATGCTTGCTTGCTTACTTGCTTACCTGCTTGCTTGCTTGCTTGCTTGCTTACTTGCTTACTTGCTTGCGTGCTTGCATGCATGCCTGCTTGCTTGCTTGCTTGCTTGCGTGCTTACTTGCTTGCTTGCTTGCATGCTTACTTACTTACTTGCTTGCTTGCTTGCTTACTTACTTACTTGCTTGCTTGCTTGCTTGCTTACTCGCTTGCTTGCTTGCTTACATGCTTAAATGCATGCTTGCATGCTTGCTTGATTACTTGCTTACTTGCTTGCTTGCTTGCTTGCTTGCATGCTTCCTTGCTTGCTTGCTTGCTTGCTTGCTTGCCCAATGCATGCTTATATAGCGCGCGGTAGCAAGGTTTCAATAGCAACTTTGTTTAGGTCAATTCTACTCTTATCTCGATCAACCTCGAATATAATGGAATCGGACCTGCAGGAGCCCAACATATTGCAAAGGCGCTGGAGGTACCTTGAGAGCTTTTCCGAGTGCACTGGCGCCTGCATCTCCGATATCGTTGCCTCCCAGATATAATGTCTGCAATGTTTTGTTCTCCTGCACACCGACACACTTTTCGTCGTTTATGCTACCGCGCGCGGTAGCATGTCTAAAAACTTAAATGTATGTGTGATGTCACTGCAGGTAAACAAGAATCTGCAGACGTTGTGGATTGCAAGTAATAATATTGGAGATAAAGGTGCTGCAGCGTTTGCAGACGCGCTTAAGGTACCTGCAGGGCCTTTGCGATCGCTGTTGCGCCTGCGTCGCCGATATCGTTGCCGTCGAGGATGAGTGTAGCCAGACTAGTATTCACCTAATACCGTTCACAGTGCAATGCGGATATTTTTGCATGCTACCGCGCGCGATAGCATGTTGCCATGCACTCAGCCATATATAAAAAGTTTGCTAATGCTATATGCATTGTATTACTGAGCACAAGTGCTTCAATTCTGTTTAAATATTAATAAAAAATCATTAATAACTATTGAAAAGATGCTTTATATGAAAATATTACTCCGGTTGTAATTAAGCAATCACTACGACCTACGACCTACCGGCCCTTATAATATGTAACTGTGAGTCACACCCACCCCCCCCCCCCCCCGCCACCTGTCTCACACCCCCCCCCCCCCCCCCGCTCCCTGTCTGACCCCCCCCCCCCCCCCCGGAAGAAGGAGAGAAGAGAGGGAGGGGGAGAGAGAGAGAGAGAGGACAAGTGCAGATTCCTTTTTATATACTTTGCCCATAACAAACAAAACCTTGTTCAAACCTTATGTCTTTGTTTTCTTGTCTTGTCGTTCACACGAAGACGCTAATAGTCATGAGGAGAGATGAAAGCGAAGCCAACGCGAGCTCTCTACCGCAGCCGCCCGAGCTATCCCGGGCGCTCCCGTGGAGGTCTTACTGGAAAGCGCGCGCAGCAATTTCGGCTGTGGCGATTAGTTTGCTGTGGTGCAGCTCGTTCAGGGCCGCAGGCAGGTTGGCGCAGTACGGGGTGCCGCTGGGCGAAACGCAGGCTGAGATCTTTGGGCAGTGGCGGCTGTTGCAGTGCGCGATAGAGGCAGAGGAGGCGCAGAGCGTGCGGTGCGTGAAGCGGCAGTTTGCGCGCTGCGAGGCCAAGCTCTCAGCGGCAGTGCAGACGGCGCTGGGGCGCGCCGAGAGGGCGAGCGCAGAAAATCAGGCCAAGCTGGAACGGCTAGAGGCGCAGGTACAGGCGTGCACCACGGCTTGGGGACGCTCGGTCACGGCGCTCGGCGTGCTGCTGAAGATGGCCGCCGGGGGCGGTACAAGCGCGTCCGACTGGCTGCTGGAGCCTTTGCGTGAGCTTCCGCCAGATACCCCAGGCGACAACGGCGCCCCGCTGCTGCTGACGGGTTACGGCTATAACCGCTCCGAGCTCGTGGCTCTGGCGCGACTGGCACGGCCCGAGCAGGGTGGGGTGGGGCTGGTGGCCAAGTCGCAGGTGTACGCACAGAACACGGGCTTTGCCGACACCGTGCAGCGGGCCTGGACCATAACGAAAGTCTGGTAGGGGTCAGCTGGGGGGACGGCCAGTATTCTCTATGTGAGCTGGACGCCGGCCAGTGCACGCACAGTACGCAGAGGGCGGTCTTTGACGTCGCTGTCACGTGGCAGGGTTCTTGCGGGTCGCCTCCTGCCTTTACCTTACGTAACTACCCCCCGGAAGCCGCGCGGGGGCTGCTGAGGGCCTGTTTCGGCCAGCACATCGGCCCCGAACCGCTGAACGGCCTGCAGTTTGCCAACGCAGAGAATCTGCTGCAGGTCTGTCCGCCCCGCACGGGGCAGCTCGTCAACGTGACCGGCATGTTCACCGCGTGCGTCAAAAAGTGGCAGGGCTTGAGCTCTGGAACACGTCGTCGGTGCGGTGGGCGCGCGACATGTTCAACTGCCTCGCACCTGAAGAGGGGCCTGACATTAGCTCCTGGGACCTGACGTGCGTGGCCGAGATCAGCGGCTGCCGCGGTCTCCAGGGCCGCGTCGGTGAGGCCAGGCTGTCCCCGGCCTGCGACATCACTCGCCCGCGGCCCCCCGGCCCCGGGGAGCCCCTGCGCTTGCGAATCTTTCTCGCTAGGCCGGACGAGTTCTACTTGCCAATTGCCAGAAGTGCCGACGCCTGCGGCAACGGCACCGTGCTTTC
>WBZZ01005307.1:120000-167500 GCA_019918135.1 Paulinella micropora
TACATACATACATACATATATACAATGTATATATATACAAACATACATATGTATTGACACACACACATATATATATATATATATATGTATATATTATATATATATATAGATCATTTATATATATAAACCTGTCCATACATACATTAAATACAAGCACAGAAAAACAGAAAAACACACATACGACACATACAACAACCCGCCCTGTTATAAAAAACATGTCATTTTACAAAAGCAAAAATAACAACAATAAATACAAAGGCTTATTTTGTCATTTTGTCGTTATGAGACCACATAACACACGAGGAAATATATATCTTTATTCAGTGAGGGATTCATTAAATGTTATGTAGTCTCATAACGACAAAATGACAAAATAAGCCTTTGTATTTATTGTTGTTATTTTTGTTTTTGTAAAATGATATATTTTTTATAACAGGGCGGGTTGTTGTATGTGTCGTATGTGTGTTTTTCTGTTTTTCTGTGCTTGTATTTAATGTATGTATAGACAGGTTTATATATATAAATGATCATCAACTCTTCGCGGGGGAAGGGGGGGTTGGGGGGGATAATCACGGAAGCAAAATGAGGAGACATACACAAAAGGAAAAAAAAGTAACTTTTTGCTTTTTCTCCTCGGACAATCGGCCAAAAAAATCTATTTGACAAAAATTGGTGGCATCGGCTCAGCCGTAACGATATTATTTTGCTGATATGAGCTTTCTATTTTCGTTAAAATAACTAGTCCATCTATCTATATTCTTATCTGCTTTTCTCCATATTTTTTCTCGTATTCAAGTTTAAGATTTTTTAGTTGCTCATTGTATTTCTTTCTATATTTTGCTTTATATTATTTTCGTCTGTCAAGACTGGCCTTCTGGTATATATCCAATAATACATGCTCTTTGCTATCATAATGTGCTTTATTCTCATTCTTTTTCTTTTCGTAGCATGCTTTATTGTATTCTTTTAACTTGTCCTTATTTTCTTGACGATGTTGCTTCTTTCTTTGTGCTATTCCTTCTTCATTCTTCTCATAATATTCCCTTTGGTATTTTTGTATTCTCAAAAATGCGAAACTATCCCCGTATTTTTGTGAGATATACCTTTGTCTGTTCGCGTATTGTTCATCAGCGGTATGCATTATTACTTTATAGTAATATTGACCCTTATCCTTAAATGGAATATTGACCCTTATCCTTAAATGGAATATTGACCCTTAATATGTAATTCAACGAGGATGAATATAAGAGCAGGCGAGAGAGATTGGCTTCTCCTAAGGGGTGTCCAACCTCATGGTTGGCCGTGTCCTACTTGATCCTTACGAGGTTGGACACTTTTTAGTTATTAAATTTCTGTATTTATTATATTATTCTTCTTCCTATTAATTACATTTTAACTTATCCAACCTGTCCGGGGTTTAATGAAAGAGTAGTAAATTTTTTTTCCTCTCCCTATTTTCATATCCCCCTTTATAAAAATTCCGCCCGCGGGGGGGGGGGGGGGGGGGGGGGGGGGGTTGGCCTGGACACTTGCCTTCGTTAATACTAACACTACTATCTCTCGGATTGCTCCTATTAATCTCAGCCGTCCAGGTCGTTTTTAACAACATTTTAGTATTTTTGTGTGCGGGTGTGATTTATTATTTAAAATAATCAAAATAATATAATTATATATAGGGACATAATGCCGAGGACACCTTAATTCACTAAGGAAGAAGTAGTTCAGCGGAGAAGGGAAAGGGCGAAAGCATTTTTGAAGGTTCATCCTGATAAGAATAGGGCAAATGCGAAAGCATACTATTACAAGAACCAAGAGAGGATAAAATTACTGCGGAAGGAGAAATATGAAAACAAAAAGAGAAATTGCTTGAATTAAGGGCTTTTCGTAATAATGTATTAAACAATATATAATTTATTTTATATATTCCTGTAAAAAAAATATATATACAGTTATATAAACCATGGACACCTCTCACAGCCGATCGTATTGGACATATGATGACTTACGACTTCATTTAGATTATGTAAATGGAAATTACTTCCTAAATCTAGTCAATGTTGTTTCATTCATCTCGCCTGACGGAAAGTGGAACACTGCCGACTGGAAACTTGTGAAACATATAGAAAAAGGAGAAGAACAACATTGTTGTTGCTCACACGAGATTACAAAAAACTATATCGTAAAAAATGTAAAAAACGGAAACGAAATGGTGCTGGGCTCTGAATCTATCAAGCGGTTTGAGAATGACAAAATGAACGAAGATCTATCATTACTCATTCGCACTATTGATAATCAGAACATTAAATTCTGCTGTTTTTGTAACAGCAACAGGGCGATTCTAAAAAAGATCGTGGAAAGGTATCCGAACAGAGACAAGTATTACCACAAAGCCTGCTTAATAAATAGATTGAAGTATTGCGAACATTGCGGACAATACAAAGGATTTACTAAATGTGGGTGCTTGAATAAGTAAGTAAAAAAAGAAATTTATTTTTTTTTTCATAACAGTTGACGATATATAAAATATTACAATTTCCTATTAAGGACAATGGTATATATTGTTATACGGATATATAGAATAATTAATTTATTTTTATAAAAAAGATCCGAGCGACTATATAACATGACCGCCCCGACACTGACCAATGGACAATGGTATTGGAAACAAGAAGAAGCACTGAGAGATAAACCACAGGATGCGGTTTTTATTAAGTGGGGAAATAAACAATTCACAACTGTTTCATCTCAAGAGGATTTCATTGAATTGATTGAAAAAACACCTGATGAACAAAAGCAATACTAAGTATTAATGGAAAACAAACCCCAGCGAATGTTTGCAGATATTGATGGTGATGAATTATCAATCTCACGAGAAAAAATGTATGAGCGGTGGAACACACTCATGGAAAATGTATTTACTAATGTAGGCTTGAAGTATAATCCTAAAAAAAAGCAAAACTCTTAGATGCTAGCAAGAATGGTAAAATGTCGTGTCATTTTTCTTATGATAACGGCTTGGTATTCAAAAACTGTGAAACACAAAAAGAGTTTTGGAAGTATGTGGAAGTGGTGATTGAAAAAGATTATCCTGACCTCTGCTTCACATTTGAACGAGCCGACAAGAATATTGAATTACGAACCATACTTGATATTTCCGTCTATAACAAAAACAGGGCTTTTCGCACTATCTACTCTCATAAAGAGGATAGCGATCGTGTTTTGCTTCCATATTCATATACCCCAAAAACAAACACCTTGAAATTGCTACAAGATGTAGAAGTAGATGATTATTTGATTATGCGACCTGATGATAATACATTTTACGATGTCGAAATTCCAGAATAATTACAACTTTGAAACGATATCAACATATCACAATGGAAGAAATACGCGAAATTATACTCCGTAAAATACCAAATGTAGAAATTGTTGAAATAAAGCAGAGAATGTTTATTCTAAAAACCATAGGGACACGAGTATGTATTATAAACGGGAAGAAAACAACAGCGATAATTGCTATGTAGTAATACTATGGAGAAGAGACCGGTTATACTTCTACTGTCATGATAGTAATTGCGAAGGAAAAGGTGTAAAAATTCACGAACTATCGCCACCTATCGTCCGTAATATCAATACGATTGATGACCTACGACGACTCGCCAGCGAATGTAATAATATACCAAAGTTCAAGGAGTTGCTAGATACTGCTGTGGCTTGGATGAATAATTCATACACTTTTGCTAACTTAGCAAAGCCGACCATAATTGAAGAATATGTTGATTCCCAAGGTAAGCAGGTGTTCCGCTACAAGACGGAATCAGCAATGGAATCATTCTTTAAAAACAAAAGAATAAAAAACTAACTTATCAAAGGAAGACTGGATAGAATTAGGTAAAAATCCAGCTAAATTGAATGTTGTTGATTTGTATAAAATGTGGACTACACACCCGAGAAGGCGAGAAGTTAATGATGTGATCTTTGATCCTAAGGCATACTTTGATAACGACAAACAAGGGTTTTATAACTTGCTTAAGGGTTTTTGAAATTCCAACAGACACATTGAAAGATGTAAAATCATTCACAGCAGAAGAAGAAAAAAATGAAGCACTCTTCCAACATATCCTAAACAGATGGTGCGGGGGAAGGCAGGACATATACAAAAATGTGCTTGATATGTTTGCGAGTATTTACCAAAAGCCGTGGCAAAAACTACATTTATCATTAGTTTTGACTAGCACTGAACGAGCAGGTAAGGGTATTATTCTTGAAATATTCAAAGACATAATAGGTGCTGATTATTACTTCCAGCCGTCCGATGTTAAAGAAATATTAGGTGATTTCAATGCTCAACTAGCAAAAGCAATCGTAGTATTTATGGACGAAATGGTATTATGGGGTGGTGACAAGGAACGAGCGGGAACAATTAAGAAACTTGTATCAGAAAACACGCTCACTCTTAAACAAAAATATTTACCAAATCTAACATTAGAAAATATGTTATTCTTAGTCCTTGCTTCAAATGAAGAATGGGTTGTGCCAGCGGGAACCACTGAGCAGCGATGGCTAGTCCTTGATGTTTCTGATGAACTGGCACTCATGAAACCAGACGAGAAGAGAAAAGTGATTACAGATATTAGATCTATTGACAGGCAACGACTGGCGAAGTTTCTTCTTGAAAGAGACCTCAGCGATTTTAACGACCGCGAAACCATCACAAAGGGACTGCGAGAACAAAAAGTAAAATCTCTTTCAAAGTTGAGAAAGTGGTGGTTGGATTGCTTAAACTTAGACTTAGGATTAATTACAAACCAATTTCCTGAAATTCATTTTGGTAAGGAAGTTTCAAAAGAAACATTGTATGATGTGTATAAAGCAAATGTTAATGATCCACATACTTCACGGGTAAGTTTCTGGACTAGCCTTAGAAAACTTTTACCAAATATGGTAGAAAAGAAGAAAACACTGGAAGAGGGTGTAAGGATTAGATACATAGATTTACCAACCTTAGAAGAATGTAAAAATCAATGGAAGGTTATTTACGGCGATAATGAATGGACTTTTGACGACGACGGCGACGACGACGACGGCGATGAATAAATAATATAGAACAGTTTTGTTTTGTTATGCTTATATATAACATGTCAACCAAAAAAGATTATCTGAGCCAAATAGAAAAATGGACTCATCTGAGTAGTGATATTAAACTACCAACAAGCAAATCACTTAAACCTGGTATCGTCGCATTTTACGAAAAATACCGACCCGAACAAAATCTACAGAGTGACAATGTTGAAGTTGTATTACCTTCTTCCGATACGATGAAAAAATTCTTTGATAATGAACCAGAAACAACAGAAGAATTTACACCCTTTAAAGAAAGTGATTTGAAGGAAACTGGTATTACTGAAATTAAAACTAATGTAGGAGAAGAACTGGCGAAAAAAGAATTGCTAGTTTTAGAAGTAAAAGAGGAGTCCGCACCAGTTAGGGAGAAGAAAACACCTATTAAAGCAAAGCGAAATCCGCCCGAGAGCGGGTATAGTTGCTATGAAATAATAACGACACATTTGAAAGTATCAAAAGAACCGTTTAATTTCTTGTATATGAAAGTGGAAGACCGCACCATATTACAGGAGGATATGAAGAAATGGCACGAGAGTAGATATGCTCACATACCACCAGACCAACGACCTATTTTTAAATATGGTAAGTTAGATTATAAGACATTTTTCCGCGATGTCTTATCTCAGCACGAAGGGAAACTAACAACACTAAAAGATATGTATGACAGGTTTCATATGTAATCAGCAGTCAGTGCTATATCTCTCATCACATCAATATTAAAATATGATGGTTTAAAGGATACATAATCGGCTGATGCCGTTTTGTAATATACTTCCAATGTTATTGGAGCATCTGTCGCATATGTCAATAAAACCTCATTGGTTGTATTTCCAGAAATTCGTATTGTTGTATTATTGGTGGTGTCCGCGGGGATTGGGCAAGTCATCGACCATATCATTTTCATTTGGACTCCGTATCTTTGAATTAGCCATACACAATCAAAAGACTTATACTCAATGGCGGTTGTATAATTTAGCACTTCACTATAAAAATCATCAACCTTTGTTCCGTCCGTTTTATGAAACCAGAACTGAAAGGTTCCAATTCCAGACGGGGCGGGCAAATTTAAAGACCCACGAAAAGCAACTTTAATAAAGTAACCATAACCTAAATTGGATATCGTTTTGCTACCATATCCGCCACTACAAAGAGTAGTGAATGTTGAACTTTCCATCCACGATTTAAGATCAATACCAACATAAGCATTTTGAATGTTTCTTGTTAATGTAGGAGTAGAACAAACATTACGACGAAACCTAATATACGGATTTCACGAAATTTTTCCCGATGATTTTCAGAATATCTGAAATACTTGCAGAAATGATTCCAAAAGCTATATTATTTACTTATTATGAGCAGGAATGAAAAAACAACGCTTGTACATACTCTAACACACTCATTTCAAGTTCACCGGCAGCGAAATATATGCTAGGAGTGGGAACTATTTTCATTAAATTTACTGATTTTGCAAGCGGTCGCTTTCTATTAATACTACATGGTTTTTATTGTTTTATGTGTTCTAATCATTAAAATTAATTAATTCAACAATTTAGAAAAGATTTAAAGTGAAAATATTAAAATTTGAATTCAAAAATTCAAATTTTGTATGTATTTACAGTGTTTTCACCATTTAAATTTTCCCAAGGCAGAAAAATGTGATCAAGACATCCCCTGGCAGGTTTTTTGAGCGGGATCTTTGATGTAGATGATAATTCAACTGAATATAATGTTATTTCCGACCGGCACCATCGAAAACATATTCAGAACTTGACTTCAAAACTTAATTTTTTATGATATCACTGTAATTTTTTCCTAAGTCAAATTGCATATGTGAACATCAGAAAGCTAAGTTTACAAGCGGGTTCAGTTGCGGGTAGTTAGTATTAACAATATTAATAGTGTTTTTGATGTTTTACTTTAGATTCAATACTGGAACTAACTTAGAGAAAATTTAAATCAGGATCATATTTAATAACCCGTCCACATAGCCATTCGCACGAAGTTGTTGCGTTGAATTTGTTGTTGTCGCGCTAGTTCCTGCTCGTCAGTGTCAGGCTCTCGACCCGCAATCTGGCGCTAATGTTTGCGCACGAGTCGTCCAGCATACCGTAAGTGTCGTGCCAGGCCAAGCTCCGCAGCTCGGGCAGACTCGCCAGGCAGGCCAGCAGTTCCGCCATGTCCCGCGCTAGGAGCGCACAGTACTCGAGGCACAATTCTTGCAGGTGCCCCAGGCGCCGCAGCACGGGCACGACGGTCCGGCACACGGTACGTGCCTGGAGGAACCGCAGGCTCCTGAGCTCCGGGAGCAAAGAAGGACCGGGATGGGAGGTAGAATGCGCTGCTTGGGCGACTTTGATCTAGATACTCTGCGCCTACGGTTTGTGCAAGATGACCTCAAGATTTCAATCCGATCTGCCCTAGTGTAAGACCTTGTCGAGTTTTTATTAAAAAAATCGCACTTTCCTGGCGCCTCCCTCTCTTAGTTCTCAGTGTCAGAATTGAAACTTTGTCAGAATTTTTTTTAATGTTTGTACATTATTAGCGCGCCCCTGCCCCTCCCCCTTTCCCGCACTGCTCCTTGAAGAAGAGGATGTGTGATATAGTCAAATCTTGATAGTGATATAGCTACACAGGCATTTCTACCGGAAAACTTAGCGCCAAATGAACGGGCCGCCCCGGTCTCTTTCCGCGGGGTTTAGCGTTCGTTGTCCGCGGAAAAAAACGCGCGCCAATTTTTTTTTTCGCTGCGTAAATGACAAGTCTTGCGCACTCCCTCCCCCTTTGGAGGGAGGAGGGAGCGGGAAGATAAGGGGGAGAGGGAAGAGAAGGGGAGAGGGGAGGGTTTTCCTCCCTCTTCCCTCTTCCCTCCCTCTCCCCTCTTCCCTCCGTTCTCTTCCCCTTTTTTCGAGCAGGAGGATTTTTCTCTTTCTCTCTTCTTTTTTTTGCACAAAATTTGTCGCCAAATTTGCGTATGTGTGCGCCTGGAAATGCTGCCTTTTCCTGCCATATCACATGCACAGACCGCCAAGCCGCCTTCGCTAAAAGCACCATCAAGAAAGTACCCAAAAGAAATGTACTTCAGCCGGAGTATCGACAGGGGAGAAGGGGGGGGGGGGGGGGGGCGCCCGTCATTAGGAGGGCTTAGCTGAGGCGTTGCATTTTTTGGTAGCCTCTGCGCTCTCCTCCTCCCCCCCCCCCTGCCCTCCCCATGTTCTTTGAGCCCCCCGGGCTCAGGGGGCTCAGGGGGGAGGGGAGAAGAAAGAAGGAAAGGGGGGGGGCTTTGTCGAGCTTTAATTCAGCGTATTTTACAAATTCTTGGCGCGCCCCTCCCTAAGAAGAAAGTAAGCAGAAATCAGTACTCGACCCGTCAGTTTTATTAAAAGTTTTATCATCCCGTCTAGTTTTTCAGTAAATGATTACTGTCCGAGTTCGACTGGCCGCAAGCACCTGGCATCCAGGGGTGTCATGTGATGTAGCACTAGCCGAGCATCCAATTCATGCAAAACGAGTCCACCGCCGCAAATCCGATCTGACATAATGACAATGTCAATTACAGCGCAACAGGGGTCCTCGCAGGCGGTTAGTCTCTCTAGGTTGTTTGGTGGCGCTCTCGCTCAGGCCCCAGCATTGCGGCCACGTGCGGTTCAGCCCCTCGCCCAACGCCGCGGTGGCTGCTGGTGCTAGATCGAAGCAAAGCGACTGCGGACGACAAGGACGGGGGCAAAGCCCCCCCGAGCGAAGCGAAGTCAGTAGCGAGGGCCAGTTGCATTCTCTGCGATCGGCAGCCTGGACATCATCCGGAAACCCGCTGCCAACTGTAAGACTTTGTCAAGCTTTAATAAAAAGAAATTTTATAAATCTTGGCGCGCGTCCCTCTCCCTCTCCCCTTCCCTCTCCCTCTCTCAGTGATATGGTCAATTTTGGGAGTGATATAGCTAAAAAGGCAGTTCTACCGGAAAGAACTGGAAGCACTGCATTTTCCGGTCGTGCAAAACTTAGCGCCAAATGAACGGGCCGCTCCGGTCTCTTTCCGCGGGTTTCAGCGGTGGTTACCCCGCGGAAGAAACGCGCGCCAAAATTTTTTGTTGTTGCGCAAAGGACAAGTCTTGCGCACTGTCTCCCCCTTTGGAGGCAGGAGGGAGCGGGGAGATAAGTGGGAGGGGGAAGAGAACGGGGGCGCCCCTCTCTCTCCTCCCTCCCCAGCCCTTTAAACAAACGAAAGGGGGGAGGGTTTTCCTCCCTCTTCCCTCTCCCCTCCCTCTTCCCTCCCTCTCCTCTCTTCCCTCCGTTCCCCCTCCCCTTTTTTTCGAGCAGGAAGATTTTTCTCTTTTTTTTCTTTTTTTGCACAAAATTTGTCGCCAAATTCACGCATCCGTGCGCCTGGAATGATATGGCTAGAAAGGGCGGTATTGCCAGAAAAGCCTGAAAACGCTGCCTTTTTCAGCCATATCACACAGACCGCCAAGCCGCCTTTGCTAAAAGCGTCATCAAGAATGTACCAAAAAGAAATGTACTCGTTCAGCCGGAGTCTCGACAAGGGAGAAGGGGGGGGGGGGGGGCCCGGCATCGCGAAGCTCAGTTGAGGCGTTTCATTTTTTTTGGTAGCTTCTGCGCTCTCTCCCTTCCCCCTTGCCCTTCCCCTGTTCTTTGAGCCCCCCGGGCTCAGGGGGCTCAAGGGAAGGAAGGAAAAAGGGGAGGGGGGGGCGCGCCCCCCCTTGTGGGCTTATTTAAAAAAAGTTTACTTATTTTTGCTCCCCTTCAGCCCGCGCCAACGTGCTGGCTGCAATGTAAGACCATCGAGCTTTAATCCATCATATCTTGCACTTTCTTGGTGCATTTGCTAGCCCCCGGATGCCAAGCCTAAGACGGTCGAAATTTAATTAGAAAAATATGTAATTTTTTAGCGCGCCCCTTCCTCCTCTCTCTCTTTCCCACCTTCCCTCTCCCCGCTGCTCCTTCTTCTCCGATGGGCGCACGGGGAGGGAGGGGCGTGCTCGTTTTCAGGCAGGTGCATGGGTTGGGGGGGGGGGGGGGGCATGAAACCCTCCCCAGTCCAACTCTCTCCTAGTAGTTCTCGGACGGGGATTTGGCTCATCCCGTCTTCCCCCCCCCTTCCCTCTCCCCTCCGCCTCACCATGTCTCCTCCGTCTTCCTTCTCACCGCTGCTCCTCCTTCTACCCTACCCCCGTCCATTTGCTAGCCCTCTGGTGCCAAAGCCTAAGACTGTCGAATTTTAATAAAAGAAAATTGTAATTTTTCAGCGCGCCCCTCCCCCTCCCTTCTCTTTGCCGCTTTCCCTCTCACCGCTGCTCCTTGTTCTCTCAGACAAGCGCACAAGGGGGAGGGGTTTGCTGTTCGTTCAGACAGGTGCATGGATTGGGAGGCATGAGAACCTCCCCACCCCTCTCTCCTAGTAGCTCTCGGACGGGGGGTTAGCTCATTCCGTCTTCCTCCCCCTTCCCCCTGTCTTCCCTCCCCTGCCTCTATCCTCCCTCCATCCATTTGCTAGCCCCCCGGATGCCAAGCCTAAGTCTGTCAAAATTTAATTAAAAAAATTGTACTTTTTTAGCCCCTTCCCCCTCCCTCTCCTTCCTGCCTTCCCTCTCCCCGCTGCTCCTTCTTCTCAGACAGGTGCATGGGTTGGGGGGCATGAAAATCCTCCCCCGCTCCTCTCTCTCCTAGTAGTTCTCGGACGGGGATTTAGCTCGTTCCGTCTCCCCCCCCCCCTCTTCTTCCCTTTTTCTTCTCCCTTCCCTCTCTCCTCTCTCCTCTTTCTTCCATCTGTTTTCCCCCTTCCCTCTGTCTTCCCCCTCCCTCTTTCCTCTCCCTCCCCCTGCTCCTTGAGCCTCCTTAGCTCAGGGAAGGGAAGGGAGAAGGGCGGAAGAAAGGATTTCGGGATGCAAGGGGGGGGGGGGGGGCGGCGCCCTCTCCCCTGCAGATTCGGCTCAGTGGTATCTTCTTAGTTTTTTTTCGGTTCCGCCCCCTGTTCTTTGAGCCCCCCCAGGCTCAGGGGGGCTCAGGTAGAAGGAAGATAGGAGGGGGGCGCCCCCCCCTTCTCTCTCTCTCTCTCTCTCTCTCTCTTCCGCCTCCCCATCTCTCCTCCGCCTTCCCTCTGTCTTTCCCCCCCCCCCCCCCCTCTCCTCCTCCCCGTTCTTTCTGTCTTGCCCCCTCCTTCTATCCTACCCCCGTCCATTTGCTAGCCCTCGGGTGCCCAAGCCTAAGAGTGTCGAAATTTAATTTAAAAAAATTTGTACTTCTTCAGCGCGCCCCTCCCTTCTCCTTGCCGCCTTCCTTCTCACTGATGCTCCTTCTTCTAGGACAAACGCACAAGGAAGGAAGGGGTGTGCTGCTAGTTCTCAGACAAGTGCATGGATTGGGGGGCATGAAATCCTCCCCCGCCCCACTCTCTCCTAGTAGTTCTCGGGCGGGGGTTTTGCTCATTCCGTCTTCTTTGCACCCTCTCTCCCTTTCCCCTCTCGTCGGCTTCTCCCTCTATCCTCCCATTCCCTCGGGTGACAAAGCCTAAGACTGTCGAAATTTAATTAAAAGAAAACTGTACTTTTTCAGCGCGCCCCTCACCCTCCCCTCTGTCTTTTCCCCTCGCTCTAGTCTCCCCACGCCCATTTGCTAGCCCCCCCCGGGTGCCAAGCTTAAGACGGTCGAAATTTAATCCAGCGTAGATTGTACTTTTTCAGTGCGCCCTTTCCTCTCCCCGCTGCTCCTTCTTCTCCGATGGGCACACGAGGAAGAATGGACGTGTTCGTTCTCAGACAGGTGCATGAGTCGGGGGGAGAAGCATAATAAAGTTCAACAATTTGTACTTTTTCAGCGCGCCCGTGCCCCTCCCTCCCCTTGCCGCTTTCTCTCACCGCTGCTCCTTCTTCTCAGACGGGCGCACAAGGGGGCGAGGGGTGTGCTGTTTGTTCTCAGACAGGTGCACGGGTCGGGGGGCATGAAAACCCTCCCTAGCCCCTCTCTTTCTCTTAGTAGTTCTCGGGCGGGGGTTTAGCTCATTCCGTCTTCCTCTCACCCCCCCCCCCTGCTTCTTAAGCCCCCCTGGGCTCAGGGGAGGGAAGGGAGAAGGGCGGAAGAAAGGATTTCGGGATGCAAGGGGGGGGATGCCAAGGGGGGGGGGGGCCAGCGCCCCCTCCCCTGCAAATTCAGCTCAGTGGTATCTTCTTAGTTTTTTTCGGTTCCGCCCCCTGTTCTTCGAGCCCCCCCGGGCCCAGGGGGCTCAGGTGGAGGGAAGATAGGGGGGGCGTCCCCCCCCCCCCTTCCCTCTCTCTTTCGCCTCCCCGTCTCTCCTCCGCCTTCCCTCTGTCTCCCCCCCCCCCCCCTCCCTCTCCTCCTCCCCGTTCTTTCTGTCTTGCCCTCTCCTTCTATCCTACCCCCGTCCATTTGCTAGCCCTCGGGTGCCCAAGCCTAAGACTGTAGAAATTTAATAAAAAAAATTTGTGCTTTTTCAGCGCGCCCCTTCCTCCTCCCTCTCCTTCCCGCATTCTCTCTCACCGCTGCTCCGTCTTCTCGGACAGGTGTCTGGGTTGGAGGGCATAAAAATCCTCCCCGCCCCTCTCTCTCCTAGTAGTTCTCGGACGGGGATCTAGCTCATTCCGTCTTCCTCTCACCCCCTCCTTCTTTCTGTCTTCCCCCTCCCTCTTCCCCCCTTTCCCCGCTCCTTGAGCCCCCCTGGGCTCAGGGGAGGGAAGGGAGAAGGGTGGAAGAAAGGATTTTGGGATGCAGGGGGTGCCAAGGGGGGGCGCCCCTGTATGTGCTCAGCGGTATCTTCTTAGTTTTTCTTCGGTTCTGCCCCCTGTTCTTTGAGCCCCCCGAGCTCAGGTGGAGGGAAGAAAGGAGCGGGGGCGCCCCCCCCCCCCCCCCTTTCCTCTCTCGTCTGCCTCTCCATCTCTCCTCCGCCTTTTCCCCTCCCTCTCTCCTCCCGTTCCCGCTGTCTTCTCCCCCCCTCCTCTATCCTACCCCTGTCCATTTGCTAGCCCTCGGAAGCCAAAGCTTAAGACTGTCGAAATTTAATTCAGCATAGATTGTATTTTTGCAGCGCGCCCTTTCCTCTCCCCGCTGCTCATTCTTCTCATATGGGCGCACGAAGAAGGAGGTGCGTGCTCGTTCTCAGACAGGTGCACGAGTCGGGGGGAGAAGCATAATAAAACAATTTGTACTTTTTCAGCGCGCCCCTCCCCCCCTCCCTCTCTTTCCCGCCTTCCCTCTGCCTTCCTCCTGCCTCTATCCTCCCCCCGTCCATTTGCTAGCCCCCGGGTGCCAAGCCTAAGACTGTCGAAATTTAATTCAGCGTAGATTGTACTTTTTTAGCGCGCCACTTCCTCCTCCCTCTCCCTGCTGCTCCTCCTTCTCGGGTTGGCACACAAGAAAGGAGGGGTGTGTTGCTCGTTCTCAGACAGGTGCATGGGGTCGAGGGGGTGTGGCATAAACCCCCCCCCCCCCTGCCCACTCTCTCCTAGTAGTTCTCGGACGGGGATTTGGCTCATCCCGTCTCCCCCCCCCCTTCCCTCTCTCTTCCGCCTCTCCATCTCTCCTCCGCCTTCCCTCTCACCGCTGTTCCTCCCTCTTTCCTCCCCGTTCCTTTTGTCTTCCCCCCTCCTTCTATCCTATCCCCGTCCATTTGTTAGCTCTTGGGTGCCAAAGCCTAAGACTGTCGAAATTTAATTTAAAAAAGTATTTTCAGCGCGCTCCCTCCACCCTCCCTCTCCTCGCCGCCTTCCCTCTCACCGCTGCTCCTTCTTCTCAGACGGGCGCACAAGGGGGGGAGGGGTCTGCTGTTCGTTCTCGACAAGGGAGAAGGGGGGGGGGGGGCGCCCGGCATTTGGGGGATAGTTGAGGCGTTTCATTTTTTGGTAGCTTCTGCGCTCTCCTTCTCCTCCCTGGCCCTGTTCTTTGAGCCCCCCAGGCTCAGGGGGCTCAAAGGCGAAGGGGAGAAAAAAAGGGGAGGGGGGGGCGCCCCCCCCCCCACACCCATCTGTGGGCTCTCAAAAAAGTTCACTTATTTTTGCTCCTCCTTCAGCTTGCGTTGGCGGGCTGGCTTCTCAGTGTCAAGTATAAGACTTTGTCGAGCTTTGATTCAGCGTATTTTACAAATTCTTAGCGCGCCCCCCTCCCACGCCCCTTGCATCTCCTTCTCCTAGTTTTCAGTATCAAGTGTAAGACTTTGTAGAGCTTTAATTCAGCGTATTTCGCATATTCTCTGGCGCCACCCCTTCCCTTTCCCACTCCCTGTTCTCAGACGGGGGGTTAGACAATTCGTGCTCTTCCCCCTGAGCCCAGGGGGCTTAAGGAGCAGGGAATGGGGAGGGGAAGGGGGAGGGGCGGGGGCGCGCAAAGAAAGTGCTCTCCTGTTTTCAGACGGGGAGGGCACATTCAGATCGTGCTTGCTCCCCCCCCCCCCTCTTCCCTCTCCATCTCCTAGTTTCTCAGCAGTGTCAAAATTAAAACTTTGTCGATGATTTTTTTCATTAATTTTTTTGTGTACACCGGCGAAGCGCGCCCCCCGCCCTTTCCCCCTTCCCACTTCGCTCCCGATTCTCAGACACAATCCATGCTTTCTCCTCCCCGCCTTTCCCTTTTCTAGTTAGGGAAGGGGAAAGATGAAAGGGGAAAAAAAGGGGTGAGAATTTGACGATGGGGGTACAAAAGGCGCGAAGAGAGAGTAGCCTCTGACAGTAAGAACATTTGTAAATGGCAGCGAGTGCCAAGAAGAGCGACAGCGCCGCCTGTGATAACAATGAGTGGGAAAGGCAAGGGGAGAGAGAGGGGAGGGGCGCCAAGAAAATGCAAAAAGGAATTGTCTCTGATAGAGCTCGACGGTCTTACATTTGCACACTTAGAACTAGGAGAGGTAGAGGGAAGGGACGGGAGGGGGGGGGGGGGCCAAGCACGATCTGTCTTTTGCTTCCCATCTGAGAATCGGTAGCTGGAGTGGGAAGGGGGAGGGGCGGGGGGGGGGGGGGGGCCCTTCAAATTGGAAAAGAAGAATGCTTTTTTTGCTCATAAATGTCCGTGCCTGTTTAAGACAAATTCTTTTGCTCTAATCGCGCCATGGAGTTGTTCTACAAGGACCGGTGCTTCAACCTCGAATGCCCTAATAAGGCTAAAGGCCCAGCGCGCGTCCGCAAGTGCGCCCGCTGCCGCTACGCGACGTACTGCAGCCCGCAATGCCAGAAAGAAGACTGGAAACGGGCGCACCGTAAGATTTGCCAACCGGGGTCTCAGTTGATCAAGGAATGCAGGCGCGTGCGCCAGTTCGTGCGCCAGGTGTGCCGGGAGCCCCGACGGTGGTACGACACCTTGGCGCCCCTTGTCCCGGCGGGCGACGAAAGCAGGCTGGTGTACCTGCGCGTGGAGTTGGGAGATGAAATGGTATTTCCGCACAAAAGCTGGCCAAGCCCGAGTTGACCTTCCTGCGCGATTTCCTCAAGGGCTACTTATTCCCGTCCGATCGTGCGGCGCTGGTAGTAGTGGTCAGCTCCATGCTGGTGGACCTCGAGGAAGATCCGCAAAACTTGCACGCGGCCCTGGGCGTGCTGACGCTGACACCAACAGACAATCCACCACTACCGAGAGACAGTCCACCAGCAGACAGTCCACCAGCAGGCAGTCCACCAGCAGGCAGTCCGCCAGCAGGCAGTCCACCGCCAGCATACAGCCCACCGCCGCTGTGCTGTGCTGCCTGCGGCCGCGCCGAAACCACGAAATTGCGCTCCTGTGGCTCGTGCCACGCCAGGCTCTATTGCAACCGGCACTGCCAAAACGCTCACTGGCGCGCGGGCCACCGTCAGGAGTGCCAGAGCCCCGCGCTCAGGCAGGCCGTGCTGCTAGGCACGCCGCAGAGTTATTGGCGGCAGCGCCGCCGGTTGGTACCGCAATTGAACGACCTCACGGTCATGCGCCTCGTCCTGCAGCGCTGCGTGTTGGAGCTGGCGTGCGATCCGAACTTTAGGGACGAAGAGGACACTGCTGATGACACTGGTGACGACACTGATGACTCGCCAATCGGCCAAGAATTGGGCCAAGCGGCCGAGGACGCGCTCAACACTGGCTGTCGGCGCGTCGGGCCTGGCTCAAGCGCTGGCCGGGCGACGCGCTGGAGCCCGAGGTGCGCGCCTGGGTGCCCTGGTTGTTGCAACCATTCCTGCACGTGATGCAAGACTTTTACGACCGGGGCTGACAGGGAGCAGGAGAGCGTACACTAAAGACTTTGTCGAGTTTTAATTAACACAATTTTTTCTGCACAAAATTTGTTGCTAAATTTGCGTATGTATGCGCCTGGCATGATATGGCCAAAAAAGGCAGTATTGCCAAAAAGCCTAGAAACACTGTCTTTTTCGGCCATATCACATGCAAACGGACCGCCCAGCCGTCATATTTTGTGCCATGCAGAATCCGACAGGTGCATGTGGGGGGGGGGGGGGGCAGAAAACCTCCCCCCGCCCCTCTTTCTTTTCTCCTCCCTCTTCCCTCTTACTTTCTCTCCCCTGTTCCATTCGTTTAGCCCCCGGTGCCAATTCTAAGAGTGAGTGTCGAAATTTAATTCATTTTGTTAATATGGCCGGACGCAAGCGCAAGTTGCGCGATGATGTCAATAACATTGAGTCCCCTGCTGCCGTGCGAGCCAATAATACCAAGCAGCGGCAGCAGCTGTCTTCTCGACCAGAAGTGCGTCTGGGCGCCGAAGAGCGCAGCAAAGCCGAGCTGTGGCTGCGCTCGCTGCAGTATCAGATCCAGCACGGCCTGCAAACCATAGTGCTGGACGCAACGGCCCTCGGGGACCGCCCCCGCGTGCTCAAGCCCCTGGCCAAAGCCATGCAGAAGTACCAAGGCAGGTTCGACTTGCAGCTACGCCTCCACGAGGAAAAGGCAGCAGAGCACGCCCGCGAACAAGGCAGGGCTGACAGCTACCACGCAACAGTAACGGACGACTCGCGTTGGTCGACTGCCAGCAAGCCAGAATTGTGCTTGCTGGTGGTCCAGTCCGCAACCTAGCTATGGTGAACAGTTTTGCTTGCACCGCGTCGTCGCAACGCCAATACAAAGATGGCGACTACTACTCATCGGACGACGAAGAGGAGATACCCGAGGGGGTGAGGCTCGAATACACGCTGGAACCTCGCAGAGCTCACGTCGATCGCAACAAGCTCCAGCACCTAACCACAACGCGTGCCCAAGACCTCCAGGTGGTACTGTATGGTTCTGGCCAGGAGGATCTGCACTTGCCCGGCTGCGATTGGACCACCGACGAATATCCGTTCTTGACTTGTGTTAAGCTTGGCTTTCGCGCGGGCGCCGACGCCCGCGCGAAACGCATCTTGCAAGAAGCAGCCGGATTGGCGCCCGAAACGGCGCGCTTGGTCATGGAGTATGTGCCCACGAGCTGCATTGTAACTGGCAGCGGGCTCAGCGATAACCTGTGCGTGCTGGATTACGATGAAAATAATGATGAACGTGACCTTAAGACGGGCGCATTGGAACTGGACGGGTTTGTCCTGTGCAGCGATGTACCTGGCGCCCTCTCTGATTTTCTGCATGAGTTCTCAAACCGGAAGCTGCGGTTGTTAAACTGTACGCTCGAGTGCGGCGTGGACGCCAGGACTTGGGGCAGAGCTCTGCAATCGCTGGTCTGGGGTTTGAACGAACTTTCTTTGCGCGGCTGTGACTTTGTCGACGACCGCTTTGTCGCCCAGGCGCTGGAACCCATAGGCCACGGAACGAGCTGGCCCATGAAGCTGCGCTTGCAGCGCCTGGACCTCAGCGGCACGCACGTCCGAAAACTGTCTCCGGACCTGCTTGGAAGTCTCGCAGAACTCCGGAGCCTCTGCGTGCCTAGGCTCGAAGTACTGCCGCGCCAGGGCCACGCCATAGACTTGCAGGAGCTACAGGTTGATAAAGTCTGCGATTGGGGCGTGTTGTCCGAGTACTTTGGTCTGCTGCGAAACGTACATAAGCTCGAGATGAACATAACCCACGCAACTGAAATCGGCCCGCTCCACGTGGAGCAGGCTTGGAACGCATTGCCTCGCTTGACTCACTGGTGCCTGCGGGACACTGCCCAGGGGATGAGTTTCCAGTGGGCCCAGGCGCTGCACGGGCTGGCCTGTGCGGAGGCGGAGCGAGGCCTGCTCACCCTGGACCTGCGCGGCACCAAGCTCACTCCAGACCAGCTGGCACAGCTACACAAGTGGAATAAGAAGAAGGCTGTTTGCCTCTTCGACCTAGTATATTAAGTGTCTTGTTTTTTCCTTGACTGGCGACGCTATTACGTTTGGCAGCGCCAACATTACTTACAGCACGGCACACTGTAAAAATTACGATAAATATCTTTTTTTAATCTTGTGGTACAAAAGGATCTGCTTGCCACCCCCTGGCCTGTTTGAGCTGCTCAATTTCTAGTCGCAGAGCCGCCAGCTCCGGCTTCCCTTGCTCCTCCTCGTGTCGTAACTCTGCCTCGCGCGCCCGCTGTGTGTCAGCTGCAGCACCACGAACGGATCGGCGCCCGTGCCGCTCGCACAGGTATGGGCCAAACAGGGAGTCTGGATATTTCTGCACGAGGGCTGCGACTTCTTGTTCACGGGAGCCTTCGTAGCGGGTGCTCAGCCAGGGCCCCGCCGGTAGCATTAAATCAGGCACCCCTGTCTCGTTCCGATTGCTAGAGCCGTCCGCGCTGCACGCTATTGGAGGTATGCCCGACATTTCATCCCAGGCTGGCCAGCTCTGCTGTACAGCATCGTACACCTGATCATCATCAGCCACGTCCGAAAAAGGTGCAGCCAAGCAACTCTAGTGTCTCGTTGTTGTACCACACCTAGCACACAAAATCACATTCTGTGTGTGTGTGTCGAATTCTTTGTGTGTAATGTTGCAAGCTATTTTTGCGGGTGCTTGGAAATTGTTCAAGCGTGACCTCGTAAAAGATTTCGAGGGTTTTGGCCTCGTCCACGTCCATGTGCTTGAGGTGAAATTGCAGCCCTGTGTAACCAGTCGTAACCTGGTACTTGAGGTTGACAGCACGTCTGGTTTGCGTCCACGCAGTCAACGCCGCGGCAGTTTCGGCGGATGTCATGCCAGGCACGTTCTTGAACTTGAAGTAAGCGTTAGTGATGTACACGTCAGTCTCTGGATCGTACGAGGTCTCCAGCTCAAATTCGCCGGAGCGCTGCAGCTGGCAGCCATCCTGCCAGTCTTCTTGTAGCTCGTAGTAGCTCCCACCGTACTCGACGTAGTAGATAATCAGAACAAAAGAGCTTAGCAGCACAAACAGCAAAAAGCAGAACGAGATCTGCAGTCGATCGAGGAAGCTCCTCACTTGTGGTGGCTTCTGGACCTCCAAGTCAAACAGCGACATTGATTTGTGCCAAGAGAGTCGCGGGGCGCGCGGGATTTGGTGTGAAAGGCTTTACGGGTGCGGTGGGCGAGACAGGCGTCGATATCGGGGGGGGGGGGGGGATCCCGTCTTTCCCCCCCCCCCCTGCCTCTTCTTTCTCCCGCTCTTTGTTCCATATGGGAGACAAAGACACATCGTGCTTTCCCCCTTGCCTCCTCTCCCACACCTTTGTTTTCAGACGGGGAGGACTAAGACAATTTGTGCTACTCCCTGTAAGCCCCTGGTGTCAAGTCAAAGGCTGTCGAAATTTAATACAGCGTTTTGTACTTTTTAAACACACCCCGTCCCTCTCCCTCTTCTTCTCTCCCTTACATTTGCTAGTCCTCCGGTGCCAAGTCAGCTCGGTTGGAATTTAATAAAAAAATGTATTTTTCCGCACTTTCTTGGCGCGCTCTCTCTCCACCTCCTTCTGTTTTCTTTTTTTTCCTACTTGTCTGCTTGTGTGCCGAGCGATTCCTCGAGTTCGTCGTCGCTGTTAGCCGTTGCGCCGTAGGTGAGCATGTGTTCCGCCTCGCTGAGCAATTCGGGTGTAGCGGCAGGGCCGAGCTCATCTTGGGACGGAAGAGCTTGTACATCCGTGCGCTGCCGTCGTAACTTCTGGTGGTCTGGGTAGGGTCCAGGCGCGCTTGCAAATTGTCGACTGAGCCAACAATCTTTACGACTTTCTTGAGCCAAGCCAGCGTAGTCTGTCCGGTAAACAGTTGGACGTGGCCTAGGATGTACGCGCGGACGTCCGGGGCTTGCCAAATATCCAAACAGCGTTGTGCGTGCAAGACGGTAGCATCGGCGGCGGGTCTGCCAGAGCGAGTACAACGGTCGCGAAGTTTTAGGTACACTTGTACCAGGTGGTGATAAGGATTCGTGTCAATCACTAGCCAGAGAGTGCCGATCTTCTGCTTACCCTGGGCTAACGGCGCAAGCTGCGACTGGAACAGCTTGAGTTCGAGCGAGTACTCCACCGATTCGTGGCGCTTGAACTTGGTGTCCAGCTCCTGGCCCAAGCCGTCCAGGACTTCTGGCGAAAGCAGGCTGGCATCCTGAGTGCGATAAATTGCATTGAACTTTGGCAGCGCGGGGTGCGGCGGCGTGATCGATTGCAAGTAGCGCGTAGCGTACTCCACGTCCAAGCAATTGTCGATGTTTTTCTTGTCGTCGTGCGGATCTAAGCTCGTGTGCAATTTGCAATCCACCTGCCCGCCGTGAATCTTGACCTCGTCGCGCAACCAACGGAGGGTTTCGTTAGAGAGGCAGCTGGTAACTTGTTGCTGGAGGTAGGCCCGTAGTTCTTCTCGCGGTGTGTCCTTGTACACTCGACGGCGAGCACGCAGCACCGTGACCATCTGCAGACTGTGGCCACTCACGCGTAGCTCGACCTGTACGTATTTTTCTTGGCGACAAGAAGAGATACACAACTCGGCCACACGATCGGCGCCGTCGAGGCCTTCGTTGAGTCTTTGGGTAAACACCTCGAGCGGAACGGTTCTGTCGGGATCCCCGAACTCGTAGCCGGCATAAGCAACTTCCGGCAGGCCGAGATTAGCTGGTTGAGGGTCAACATCTGGTTCAGCCAGCTTGGCGCGCTTGGACACGGGCGAGGTAGGTGAAATTGCGTGCTTCGAGGGCATAGTGTGCGCGAAGGTTGGGTTGGGCTATCGTGTTCAGTACTACACAAAAAAAAAGTTCGTCAGACATTCGCGCAGACCTCTCTTTCTCTCTTCTTTTTTTGGCACAAGATTTGTCGCCAAATTTGCGTATGTGCTGGAATGATACGGCCGAAAAGAGGCAGTATTGCCGGAAAAGCCTGGAAACACTGCCTTCTTTGGCCATATCGCATGCACAAATCGCCAAGCCGCCTTTGCTGAAAGCGCCATCAAGAAATTTCAATTGAGGGAGAAGGAGGGGGGGGGGGGGGCTTAATTGAGGCGTTTCATGTTTTCTTCTAGCTTCTGCGCTCTCCCCCTCCCCCCTTGCCCTTCCCCCGTTCTTTGAGCCCCCTCTCCCCTCCTCTCCCCTCATCCCTCCCTTCCATTTGCTAGCCTACCGGTGCCAAGTCTAAGACTGTCGAAATTTAATTCAGCGTTTTGTACTTTTTTAGTGCGCCCCTTCCCTCTTCCTCTCTTTCCGGCCTTTCCTCTCCCCGCCCCTCTCTTTCCTTGTAGTTCTCGGACGAGAGTTTAGCTCATTCTGTCTTCTCACCCCCCTCCTTTCCTCCCTCTCCCCCCTTACATTTGCTAGTCTTTTGGTGCCAAGTCGGACTCGGTTGGAATTTAATAAATAAATATATTCTTTCGCACTTTCTTGGCGCGCTCTCCCTCACCCTCCCTCTCGCCTCCCCCTTTTCTATATAAGCTCTCGGTGTCAAGTCTATTAGACTAAGAATGTCGAAATTCATTTCAGCGCCCCTTGCCCCTCTCCCCGCTGCTCCTTTTTCTCGGATAACCGCACGGGAGGTGAGAAGGTGTGCTGCTCGTTCTCAGACAGGTGCATGGGTGGGGGCCATGAACATTCTCCCCCGCTTCTCGGACGGGGGGTTAGCTCATTCCGTCTTTCCCCTGTCGCCCCCCTCCCTCTCTCCTCCCTCTTCCATTTGCTTAGTCCCCCGGTGCCAAGTCTGAGACTGTCGGAGACTGTCGGAATTTAATTCAGCGTAAATTGTACATTTTCGGCGCGCCCCTTCGCCCTCCTCTCTCCTTCCCGTTCCCCGCTGCTCTTTCCTCTCAGTCGAGCGCACGAGGGTGGGGGGGGGGGGGGGGGGGGGGGGAGGGTGTGCTGCTCGTTCTCAGGCAGGTGCATGGGTGGGAGCTATGAAAATTCTCCCCCCGCCCCTCTCTCTCCTAGCAGTTCTCGGACGGGGGGTTTAGCACTTTCCGTCTTCCTCTCAACCCCCTCCCTCTTTCCTCCCCCTCCCCCTGCTCCTTGAGCCCTTTGGGCGCAGGGGAGGAAAGGGAGAAGGGTACAAGAAAGGATTATGGGATGTAGGGGGGGGGGGGGCGGTACCAAGGGGGAGGGGGGCAGCGCCCCCTCCCTGCAGATTCGGCTCAGTGGGATCTTCTTAGTTTTTTTTTCAGTTCCGCCCCCTGTTCTTTGAGCCCCCGGGGCTCAGGGGACTACTAGGAGAGAGAGAGAGAGGCGGGGGGGGGGGGGGGATTTCGATAGCTTCCACCATACACCTGTCTGAGAGCGAGCAGCACACCCTCCTTCCCCCTCATGCGCGCATCTGAGAAGGAGCAGCAGAGAGATGCGCGCATCTGAAGAAGCAGCGGAGAGAGAGAAGGCAGGAAGGAGGGGGAGAGCGAAGGGGCGCGCTGAAAAAGTAGAATTTACGCTGAATAATAAAATTCCGACAGTCTCAGACTTGGCATCGGGGGACTGAGCAAATGGACGGAGTGAGGAGAGGGGGAGTGGGAAGACAGAGGGAAAGGAGAGGAGAGAGGAGAGGGGAGCGAGGGAAGGGGGGGGGGGGGGGGAAGACGGAATGAGCTCGTCCGAGAATTACTAGGAGAGAGAGGGGCGGGGGAGTGTTTCATGCCCCCCATCTATGCACTTGTCTGATAACGAGCAGCACACTCCCTCCACCCTCGTGCGATCGCCTGAGAGGAAGGAGCAGTGAGGAACGGGAAGGCAGGAAGGAGAAAGGAAAGGGAAGGGGCGCGCTGGAAAAGTACAATTTACGCTGAATTAAATTCCGACAGTCTTAGGCTTGGGGCACCCGAGGGCTAGCAAATGGACGGGGGTGAGAAGGAGGGGGCAAGACAGAGGGAACGGGGATCAGAGATGGAGAGGCGAAAGAGATGGTGAAGGGGGGGGCGCCCCCCCCCCCCCCCTTTCTTCCCTCCACCTGAGCCCCCTGAGCCCGGGGGGCTCAAGGGACAGGGGGCGGAACCAAAAAAAAACTAAGAAGATACCACTGAGCTGAATCTGCAGGGAGGGGGCGCCGCCCCCCCCCCCCCCCTACAGCCCAAAATCCTTTTACCCTTCTCCCTTTCCTCCCCTGAGCCCAAAGGGCTCACGGAGCAGGGGAGGGGAAAAGGAAAGAGGGAGGGGGGGGGGGGAGAGGAAGACGGAATGAGCTTAAGAGCCCCCGCCCGAGAACTACTAGGAGAGAGAGGGGCGGGAAGGAGAAAGGAGAGGGAAGGGGCGCGCTGAAAAAGTACAATTTACTTTGCGCGCGAAACTTGTCGTCAAATTTACATATGTGTGCGCCTGGAATGATATGGCCGTGAATTAAAGCTCGACTGTCATACACTTGGCACTGAGAACTAGGAGAAAGAGAGGGAAGAGGCAGAGGGGAGGAGGGAGTACGGATTGTCTTAGTCCCCGTCGGAGAACAGGGAACGGAAGATAGAGGAGAGGGCAGAGGCGCGCTAAGAATTTACAAAAAAAGATTAATAAAAGAAAAATCCTTGACAAACTTTGAATCTTGGCACTAAAAACTAAGCGTTGCATGTATTTAGTTTGTTTGTAGCTTCTGCGCCATTCATCCTTCCCCTCCCCTGCTCCCTGAGCCCCGGGCTCAAGGGAGGGTTTGAAAAATGACTACCTTTGTCGCCCCGCTCCCCTTTGCTCTGCACCTCCCTGCCTCTAGGGAAGGTGAGAGGGCCTACAAACATTTTCGTGCAAGTAAAAGGCCCGCGGGTTTCTCCCCGCGGGAAAACGTCCGATTTCTCTGCTAGCCTCCGGAACGACCCCTGCTAAATTTGGCGCCAAATTGTGCCGTCCGGAGGTAGGGTGCGTGATACGGTTGAAAAAGGCAGTACGTCTTAGCATTCCCGGGGAAACAGCCGTAAGCGCCGATTTGGCGCCAAAATCTACTTGCGCAAAAAGAAAATCACACACAGACGCTCGGCTGGGCCGCCGTGAGGAAGACGTCCTCCCCCTTCCCTCTCACTCTCGTCGCCCCTCTCGCCTTCGTCGCCCCTCTCACCTTTGTTCTCTGCTTATTCCTCCCCCCCCCCCTCCCCTCGTCCCTCCTCAGAGCGCGTGCAAACGCGTTCCAAAGAAAATTGTTGCTTTCCACTTTTCATATTCCCGCAGATATTTCCGCATATCCTTGCAGAGGGGAGAGGCAGGGAAGGAAGAGCAGGGGCGCGCCAAGAAAATGTAATTTACGCTGAATTAAAGCTCGACGGTGTCCTGTCCGTGCCATAGCTCGGCCACCGTGCGCAAGACCTGCGGAAATATGAAAAGAGGAAAAGAAATTTTTTTTTGTCCAACAACAAAAAAAACAGACGAGGGGAAGAAGGGGAGAGGGAGTAGAGGGGAGAGAAGAAGAGGCAGAGGGAAAGGAGGGGGAGAGCACAAATTGTGTAGTCCCCCGTCTGAGCAGAGAGCGGGAGCGGGGGGCAGGGGCGCGCTAAAAATTTACAAGAAAAATTTAATAAAAAGTTTTACTGACAAGATTTCAATCTTGGCACTGAGCAGAGAGAGAGGGAGAGGGAGAGGGCAGAGGCCGCGCCAGGAAAACGTAATTTACGCTGAATTAAAGCTCGACGGTCTCACGCTCGGGCACTGAAAACTAGGAGCAGAGCACCGTGCTCCAGCACGACCTGCGGCGAATGGATGGGCGGTGGTCAAAGTGCCAGGAGGACAAGAGCCCCTTCACTTACCCCGACGGCTTCCTGTCCGTGCCACAGCACAGCCACCGTGCGCAAGTACAAAAAAATCCGCCAGAACTCGTTCAGCCGGAGTCTCGACAAGGGAGAGACGCCTCCCTTTCCCCCTGCCACTTCTCTCAACGGCTCCCAGTTCTCTTTTAGTTTCAGCGCCAATATCAAAACTTTGTCACCTGCCCCCTCCCTCCCTTTTCGTCTTCCCTCTCTCTTCCGCCTCTCCATCTCTCCTCCGCCTTCCCTCTCACCGCTGCTCCCTCTTCTCAGACGGGCACACAAGGGGGGGGGGGTCTGCTGTTTGTTCTAGACAGGTGCGTGGGGTAGGGGGGGGGGGGGGTCAAGAATTGTCTTAGTCCTCCCCTTTTCTCTCCCTCCTGGCCGCAAGCACCTGGCATCCAGGAGTGTCATGTGATGTAGCACCAGCCGAGCATCCAATTCATGCAAAACTAGTCCACCGCCGCAAATCACATCTGACATAATGACAATGTCAATTACAGCGCAACAGGGGCCCTCGCAAACGGTTAGTCTTTCTAGGTTGTGTGGTGGCGCTCTCGCTTAGGCCCCGTCAGCGATGTGAGGCAGGGGGAGGGGAGAGAAAGGGGGGAAAGTGCACCCCCCCCATTCTCGCCGCCCACTCCCCTCCCCCGTACATCTTTTTTCCCCCCTTGTTGTTTACTCTCTCAAAGCTTTATTTTTAAACAGGAATGAAAACTAAAGCTTTTTCATTTTGAAGCAGGAATGGAACTTAAAGAATGGTGTCAAACTCATCCGGCAATATTGGCACAAAAAGTTGTCAAGGCTATAAAGAAAGCAAATCCTGAGATTGACGGGACGGGTTATTAGACTTTGTCGCGTTTTAATTCAGCGTAGATTTTTTTTTGCACTTTTTGGCGCCCCAGTCTTGGGGGCCTCTTCCATACCAGAAACCTATAAGCACCGCCTTTTCCGGTCGTATCATAGTCGTGCAAAACTTAGCGCCAAGATTGAAAGCTTTGTCAGGGGCTCCCCTTCTCTCGTAGTTTTTCGTTCAAAGTAAGACTATCGCACTTTCCTGGCGCCTACCTAACTGCCAAAACTCTTGAACAGCTTAGACTTACCATCTCTGTACGTCGTCCGCCTGGAAGCTACTGTAGCTTGAAAGTCCTTCCTCCCTGTCTAGTCACCTCCGCAGGAGGGTGACCTGAAAGGAGAGGACAGGCAGCAATCGCGAGTGGACGACCCGAAGGACCTCACAGGGCTTCCCTGTGATAAAAATTTGTTCTGCTAATCTTATACTTTTAATTAAATCAACTCAAGAGCCAAGACATTGCCACCCTGTTGCTGCAGAAGTAATTACGGAGGAGTCTCGGTTAAAAAAGCGTTAAAAAAGCGTCTACTTGGGGCCTTGCCTGCCTGAGCTGCGCTATGGCCTCGGGCGCAGTACCCACGCATTGGTACATCCGTAAGGTGCGCAGAGTTCGGGAAGCACAAATCTGTAGTAGCTCGTCGTAGGCAACCTCTTCAGTCGTTCGCAGGCTTAGTTCCCGGAGGTCAGGGGCCAACGCTAGCACCAGTAGATCTGAAGCCGCGAGGCGACCACTATAGCTTAACGTCAGCACGCAGAGGTTGTTTAGATAGAGCAAGGAATCCAGACTGCCGTCCGAGCCTAGGCGGCAGATCTCTAGTTCCAATGTCTTGAGTTCGGTCAGCGTTCGCAGGCAATTTAGCCCCTGGCGGGTGACTTTCCAACATGAGTAGAGCTTCAGACGACCGAGTGACTCCAGCCTTGAAATTGCGGCCAGCGTGTCGTCGTGATGGTGGAGTTTTCGTCCAACAATAGTTCAGCGAGGGTTAGGGGCGCTTGCAAGCAGGCCAGGGCCTCTTGTAGGTCCTCGTCGCACGTGATAACACAAAGGCGGCTGACAGACACCAGGGCCGATAACAGCCGAGCCAGGCCGGGGTCTACTTCCCCGGTCTCATCGCCCTGGTAGTGCAGCTCGCGCACGTGAAGGCCGCGCAAGAGCAGGGTAGTGTTGCCGGTTTGGGCAGCAGCACAGTACACAACGTCCACTGCCGTCTGGGTGGCCAGGCACAGGCCGCGGTAAACAGTGAGTATTTTCCGGCAGACCGGATCCCTCAGCTCAAACTGGGGTGGTTCAAAGCCCAGCCAAAAAGACGGTCGTTGGCACAGCGCTAGGGCCTCCTGACAAGTCGAAGCTAGGCTAACCAGCTGGTCGGCCCCCAGCCAGGCCCGAACCAAGGGCCAAATGCAGTCGGGCAAGGTGAAGAGCGCACAGGCGCGCGGCGAGAGCCGCCGGCGTTTGGCTTCCCTGCGGGGAGGCATGAAGAGGTGCTCGTGGACCTCACCCCCGATCTGGCCTATCAGCCGGAGTCTCGACAAGGGAGAAAGGGGGGGGGGGGAGGCGCCTGGCATCGCGAATCTCAGTTGAGGCGTTTCATTTTTTTGGTAGCTTGAGTGCTCTCTCCCTTCCCCTCTGCCCTTCCCCTGTTCTTTGAGCCCCCCGGGCTCAGGGGGCTCAAGGGGGAGGGGAGAAAAAAAGGAAAGGGGGGGGGGCGTCCCCCCCATCTGTGGGCTCCTAAAAAAAGTGCACTTATTTTTGTTCCCCCTTCCCTCTCCCATTCAGTTTTCGGTTCCAAGTGTAAGAATCTTGTGAGTGATATAGATGCAAAAGGGCAGTTCTATTGGAAAAACCTGGAAGCACTGCCTTTTCTGGTCGTATCATACAGTCGTGCAAAACTTGGCGCTAAATGAACGGGCCGCTCCGGTCTCTTTCCGCGGGTTTTGGCGGTGGTTTTCCCGCGGAAAAAACGCGCGCCAAAATTTGTTTTTTGTTTGCGCAAATGACAAGTCTTGCGCACTCTCTCCCCTCTACTTTTTTTTCGGCAAGAGGATTTTTCTCTTTCTTGCTCTTCTTTTTTTTTCGCACCAAACTTGTCGCCAAATTTGCGTATTTGTGTGCCTGGAATGATATGGTCGAAAAAAGACAGTACTGCCAAAAATCATGAAAACGCTGCCTTTTTTGACTATATCACATAACACAGACCGCCAAGCCGCCTTCTTCTTCGCTAGGAGCAGGGCTTGGGCAGACTGTGACGCGGGCTCAGCGCGCTGTGGCCACAGCCGGGCCACGTGCCGCCCTGGCGGTGCCTGCGAGGTTTCGACGAGTTTCGAGGGCGCTTACGTCCTGGCACCGGAGGTAGGTGCGTGATACGGTCCAGCCGGGCAATACGTCTTAGCCTTCCCAGGGAAACAGCCGTAAGCGCGAATTTGGCGCCAAAATCTACTTGCGCAGAAAGAAAATCACACACAGACGCTCGGCTGGGCCGCGCGTAAGGAAGACGTCCTCCCCCTCCCTCTCACTCTCGTCGCTGAATTAACTTCTTTCCTCCCCTTCCCTCTGCCTTCCTCCTGCCTCTATCCTCCCCCCGTCCATTTGCTAGCCCCGGGTGCCAAGCCTAAGACTGTCGAAATTTAATTCAGCGTAGATTGTACGCTTTTAGCGCGCCACTTCCCCCTCCCTCTCCCTGCTGCTCCTCCTTCTCGGGTGGGCACACAAGAAAGGAGTGGTGTGTTGCTCGTTCTCAGACAGGTGCATGGATCGAGGGGGTGTGGCATAAAACCCCCCCCCTGCCCACTCTCCTAGTAGTTCTCGGACGGGGATTTGGCTCGTCCCGTCTCCCCTTCCCTTCCCTCTCTCTTCCGCCTCTCCATCTCTCCTCCGCCTTCCCTCTCTCTTCCGCCTCTCCATCTCTCCTCCGCCTTCCCTCTCACCGCTGCTCCTTCTTCTCAGACGGACGCACAAGGGGGGGGAGGGGTCTGCTGTTCGTTCTCAGACAGGTGCATGGATTGGGGGGGCATGAAACCCTCCCCTGCCCCTCTCTCCTAGTAGTTCTCGGACAGGTTTAGCTCATTCCGTCTTCCTCTCACCCCCCTCCCCCTGCTGCTTTAGCCCCCCCGTCTCTCTTCCGCCTTCCCTATGTCTTGCCCTCTCCTTCTATCCTACCCCCATCCATTTGCTAGTTGCTAGCCCTCGGGTGCCCAAGCCTAAGACTGTCGAAATTTAATTCAGCGTAGATTGTACTTTTGCAGCGCACGAAGAAGGAGGGGCGTGCTCGTTCTCGGACATGTTCATGGGGTTGGGGGGCATGAAAATCCTCCCCCGCCCCTCTCTCTCCAAATAGTTCTCGGACGGGGGTTTTGCTCGTTCCGTCTTCCTCCCCCCCTCCCCTCTTCTTCCCTCTGTATTCCCTCTCTCCTCTTTCTTCCATCTGTCGTCCCCCTTCCCTCTGTCTTCCCCCTCCCTCTTCCCTCTCTCTCCAGCTTTAATAACAAAATTTCGCACTTTCTTAGGAGAAAGATGCGTCCACTATTTTTCTCGCACGGGGCCGGGTTGCTGACGCGACAGGACCTAGCGCCGCTGCTGCGGACGTCGAGAAGCCTGGCAGCAGCAGCTGCGTGCCTACCTGCCTACCTGTTGCCGCGCCTGCACCCCGGCGCTGCGCCTGTTCGCGAGACCGGGCGCGCTCGGCGCCCAAGAGTTTTCTTTCCATAGCTTCCGGCTCCAATCCTATCTGAACCCCGTACTTTCCGCTAACGTGTGGCCCTATGCGCGCCCGTGGTTTGAGGGCATTGCCAAGATTAAAAAAATTCGTCTAGCTTTTAATAAACCAAAAAATCTTTTTCGCACGTTGTCCAGTAAATTTAGTTTTCCTTACGTACGCGCAGAGAACGCGAGGCCTCGTCCGGCCGCAGCCGCACGATCGTGGTCAGCGTTTTCAAGAAGCCGTCTGCGTCGCGGCTGGTCTCGACGTCCACAATGACGCCCACGCCCCGGCTGCGCGGAGAGCGCTGCAGGGCCCTGTGCCAGTTCATTTTCTTAGCCAGATCCGCTGCGCTCAAGGCAGCCCGTCTAGTACCTCCCGCGTGATTTCGTGCGCGCTCTTGGATTGGCTAGGCCGGGAGGTGCACAGACCGCCAAGCCGTCTTCGCTAAAAGCGCCATAAGACTTTGTCGAGTTTTAATTAACACAATTTTTTTTGCACAAAATTTGTTGCTAAATTTGCGTATGCGCCTGACATGATATGGCCAAAAAAGGCAGTATTGCCAAAAAGCCTAGAAACACTGTCTTTTTCGGCCATATCACATGCTAAATGCTTTAAAAGATAGTACGAAACAACATGGTGCAGAGAGCGCGACAGGGGTGGAGGGAGTCA
The DNA here is from genome assembly GCA_019918135.1 of Paulinella micropora. Classification (NCBI taxonomy): domain Eukaryota; phylum Cercozoa; class Imbricatea; order Euglyphida; family Paulinellidae; genus Paulinella; species Paulinella micropora. The sequence continues at coordinate 150,352 of WBZZ01005307.1, forward strand.
ATACGCTAAATATTCTGAAGCAATGGGATTCGCCTGTGTTTCCACCACCCGACTTCAATGAACGCGCTACAAGTTACCTGGAATTCAAATGGATTCCTAAAAATCGATGGTACGATGGCGATTCATCGTGGGATATATACAGCAAAGAGACTGCGTCTTTCTTTGAACCAACCCTTGAACGTATACTTCAAGCCAGACCGTCGTTAGTGGAACATTTGCAACCCGTGATCGAGCTGGCAAAAGATAAACAGCGTGTTTAGTGAACTATTGGTGACAGCTGCTGCGCGTAGCAAAACATCACCATTTTCTTATTCCTGCCCATCCCATTCTCTTCCCCTTTTTAGACGCTGCTACATGAATGAATGGACATTTGCACGAGTTACAAATCGGTAAGAATATATAGCTTTAGGCGCACGCCTCCCCCTTCCAGTCGCTAGCCACCGGTGCCAAGTATAAGACTGTCGGATTTTAATTCAGCATAGATTGTACTTTTTCAGCGCGCCCCTCCTCACTCCCTTCTCCTTGCTGCCTTCCCTCTCACCGCTGCTCCTTCTTCTCGGACAAGCGCACAAGGAAGGAAGGTGAGCTGCTCGTTCTCAGGCAAGTGCATGGATTGGGATGCATGAAACTCTCCCTCGCCCCTCTCTTTTCCTAGTAGTAGTTCTCGGACGGGAATTTTGCTCATTCCGTCTTCTTCGCACCCTCTCTCCCTTCCCCCTCTCGTCTGCTTCTCCCTCTCTCCTCCCCTTTCCTCTGCCTCTATCCTCCCCCCGTCCATTTGCTAGCCCCCGGGTGCCAAAGACTAAGACTGTCGAAATTTAATTCAGCGTAGATTGTGCTTTTTCAGCGCGCCCCTTCCTCCTCCCTCTCCTTCCCGCATTCCCTCTCACCGCTGCTCCGTCTTATCAGACAGGTGTCTGGGTTGGAGGGCATAAAAATCCTCCCCGCACCTCTCTCTCCTAGTAGTTCTCGGACTGGGATTTAGCTCATTCCGTCTTCCTCTCACCCCCCTCCCCCCTGCTTCTTGAGCCCCCCCTGGGCTCAGGGGAAGGAAGGGAGAAGGGCGAAAGAAAGGATTTCGGGATGCAAAGGGGGGAGGTGCCAAGGGGGGCGGCGCCCCCCTCCCCCTGCAGATTCGGCTCAGTGGTATTTTCTTAGTTTTTTTTTGTCCCGCCCCTGTTCTTTGAGCCCCCCCGGGCTCAGGGGGCTCAAGTGGAGGGAAGACAGGGGGGGGGGGGGGCGTCCCCCCCCTTCCCTCTCTCTTCCGCCTCCCCGTCTCTCCTCCGCCTTCCCTCTGTCTTGCCCCCTCCTTCTATCCTACCCCCGTCCATTTGCTAGCCCTCGGGTGCCCAAGCCCAAGACTGTCGAAATTTAATACAGCGTAGATTGTACTTTTGCAGCGCACGAGCAAGGAGGGGCGTGCTCGTTCTCAGACATGTTCATGGGGTTGGGGGGCATGAAAATCCTCCCCCGCCCCTCTCTCTCCTATTAGTTCTCGGACGGGGGTTTAGCTCATTCCGTCTTCCTCCCCCCCCCCCCTTCTTCCCTCTGTCTTCCCTCTCTCCTCTTTCTTCCATCTGTCGTCCCCCTTCCCTCTCTTAGTTTTCAGTGCCAAGATTAAAATTTTGTCAGGGATTTCTTTTATTAACTTTTTCTTGTACACCGGCGAAGCGCACCCCTACCTTCCCCCCTTTTTCTCCCCTCTCTTAGTGATATGCTCAAACCTTGGGAGTGATATAGCTAAAAAAGGCAGTTCTACCGGAAAAACCTGGAAGCACTGCCTTTTCCGGTCGTATTCCCGCGGAAAAGAAACGCGCGCCAAATTTTTTTTGGGTGCTCAAATGACAAGTCCTGCGCACTCCCTCCCCCCCCCCCCCTTTGGAGAGAGGAGGGAGCGGGGAGATAAGTGGGAGGGGGGAGAGAAGGGGGAGGGGGGACAAAAGGCGGGGCGGGGGAAAAAGAGGGAAGGGAAGAGAACGGGGGCGCCCCTCTCTCTCCTCCCTCGCTCTCTTTTCCTCTTTAAACAAACGAAAGGGGGAGGGGGGGGAAGGGAGGGTTTTCCTCCCTCTTCCCTCTCCCCCACTTTCCCCTCTTCCCCCCGTTCCTCTTCCCCTTTTTTTCAAACAAGATTTTTCTCTTTCTCTTTCTCTCTTCTTTTTTTTTGCACCAAATTTGTCGCCAAATTCACGTATCTGTGCGCCTGGAATGATATGGCCAAAAAGAAACAAAACTAAGAAGACGCCACCAAGAGAAGTCAAGAAACCTTTCTTTGGGTACTAGCAGACTAAACACCTATCTCAGGAAGCCGACGTAGGAACCAGGCGCGTGCACTCAACCCGTGCTGCAATTTAATACTGCCGTTCCACAAATTGCTTGGTGTCATTCGCAGGCTGTGCTTGTAGTTAACCTCTCCTTTCACATTAAAAACCAGCTTGCCCGTGATTACATATTCTGAACGTGGGCACACGCTCAATGTGTCGAAGACTACTGCCTCCACGGGAGCCTCTGCTTCCTCTGCTGGCTGGGCCCAGTCTGGCAGCGTAAACACTCTACCGTCAGGCTTGGCTATACGTAGACCCTCAATGTCGACATGGACGCAGGCTCCGCTTCCTGCACCGGAACAAACCCCCGAAGTTACGCCCGTGCAAACAGAGTCAACAGCATCTGGGCCCCCAGACGTGTCCTTGCATGCACCAAAATCAATAGCTACCTACACGAAAGAGATAGACAAACAACAAGCCCTGGGGATTTCGGGGGCGGCTCAGCCAGACATAAGTCTGCAGGCACACGTGCACGCACAGTCAGCCCAGCCCGCCGGGTTGGTGCCGAATGCATTGATTGTACCTCAGCTCCCTAGTATGTCTGAGGCGCAGCAGTCCAGGCCTCCGCGCAACCTGCAGCCAAGCCAGACGCAAGCACTCCGGAGGAGCATGCGGCACCCAAGCGCCGCAGAGCAGAAGATATGGAAAGCACACCCAAGCGCCGCAAGATTAATGCGGTAATACCTAAGCAAGCGGTACAAGGGGAGGGTGCGGGAGAAGACGTGATGAAGGCCCACGGGATGAGCAAACATGACCTGCACAGCTGGAAAGCAGATGACATTTCGAACCCACAAGGCAAACGCGTCCTCCGGGTCTTAGCAACAAGAGAAATCCTTGCTGTAAGTTTTAAATTAAAGCTCGATTTGTCACTTGATATAATGGGGTTTGTGCACAACAAATATTTCCAGCCGGCGATCGCTCTATCCGCTCCCCTCCCACCCTGCCCCCCCCCCCCCCCCCCCCCCTCCCCCCGCCCACTCAATTCACTCGTCGGGCGGGCGGGGGGGGGGGGGGGGAGAGAATAGCTAATTTCCCCCTCCCGGGGGGAGGGGATACTCCCCCTGCGCCAGTGCTTTTCCTTTCCCCCTCCCGATTTTACTGTCGGTTCGTGGCGGGGGTGCGAACGGGGCTGCTTTGTAGCAATTCCAGCAAAGCTTCGAACGCTGTCGTGCCCACTGAGGAGTGTGTGGCACTGCAAACAACACAACCGCTTATTCTGCGCTGGAACAAATCTTCTTAGACCTTGAAGAAACCGTCCCGTCTCGTGAAAGTGTAGGTTCTTTCCGTTGTGTGGACCCTGATGTATTAGTTTTGCAGCCGAAACTTTCTGACGCCTGTTTTGAGAGCACGAGCCCCACGCCGTCGCCGAGTCCAGCCCAGCTTTGTGGCGTAAATTCCAAAAACATTTGCTTTTAATTTTTTGTGGGGGAACTAGAAATTTAACTTGCTGACTTTAAAAAAAACCTAACTTTCTTTTTTTTCCCAGGGGGTAGAGCTTCTTCGAGCGAAATAGCTAAAGCGTTGCCGACTGTTGCCTGGCTCGTCTTGAGCAAATGTCTCATCTCGTTCTCGAGCCTGGCCGTCTCAGCTCTGGAAGACCAGATCCGCGCCATGGCCTGGTCCTGCTTAACCCCGCTTCCATTTGCATAGCACACAGCCAGCCTGTCCTGTGCCTCCGGGTTCCCTTGCTGCGCAGCCTGTTCATACCAGCGCACGGCTTCGCGGTGGTTCTGCTTCGCGCCTCGGCCCTCGGCCAGACAGATGCCCAGGGCCAGGGCGGCGTGCTCGTCAAGCTGTTCGGCGGCTTCCGTGTACAACTCGACCGCTCGAGCCTCGTCTTTAGCCACGCCCGTGCCGGATTCGTAGCAGAGGCCGAGCCGACGCTGAGCCTCTGCGTCGCCAAGCTCAGCGCCGCGAGTATACCACTCGGCCGCTCGTGCCTTATCTCTGCTCACGCCCGCGCCGAATTCGTAGCATAAGCCCAGCTCGCGCTGAGCTTTGGCACCGCCCTGCTCTGCCGCACGCGTAAGCCATTGAACTGCCAGGGCCCTGTCCCTAGCAACTCCCGTGCCATACTTGTAGCATAAGCCGAGCTCGCACTGAGCTTCGGCATGGCTTTGCACGGCTGCTCGCCTATACCACCGGGCTGCCTGAGCCTCATCTTTAGCCACACCCGTGCCAAGGCTATAGCAGTTGGCGAGAAAGTACTGGGCCACGGCGTCGCCCCGCTCGGCTGCTCGGGTGTAATACTGGACGGCGGCGGTCTGGTCCTTTACTACACCCTGGCCGAGAGCGTACCTACAACCGAGTTGTAGCTGCGCGGCCGCGCTTCCCTGCTTCGCTGCCCGGCGGTACCACTCGGCAGCCTGAGCGTCGTCCTGCTTCACTCCTTGCCCTTGAGCATAACAGACGCCCAGGTTGTACTGCGCCTTTGCGTCCCCTTGCTCCGCGGCCCGGCGGTACCACTCAGCCGCCTGGCATATGTCTTGGCTGACTCCTTGTCCTTTATCGTAGCAGACGCCCATGTTGTGCTGCGCAGTCGCGTGTCCCTGCTCTGCCGCACGCGTGTACCACTTGACAGCCTGGGCGTAGTCTTGGCTCACTCCCTTGCCAAAACTGTAACTATTTCCCAGCTGAAACTGCGCTTCCACGTGCCCTTGCTCGGCCGCTTTGGTGTACCACCTGGCTGCCTTAACCTCATTTTTGTCTGTGCCTTTTCCATACCGATAACAGTCGGCGAGCTCGTACTGCGCGGCCGCTTCCCCCTTCTCGGCTGCACGGCGGTACCTCTTGAGCTCTGTTTGGGCCTCGGGGAGGATCTTGCGCCGGGCCACGGCGCGGGGCTGTCCGGGCGCTCTCGAAGGGGCCTGGCCCCTTCCGTCCGCCGCTCCACCGCCAGCACTCACAAGCGAGAGCGGGCCGAAAACGTCCGGCAATTCATCGAAATCAAAGTCGTCTCGGGCCGCGTCGCTGTCTCCTTTCCTCCCAGAGTCTGCACAGAATGCAAAGCCTTCCGGCTCCCGAGCTTCTTTGGTCGAAGCGGGGCTCCTAACGTCCACGCAGCCGGCTGGATGCGGCTCGGCTGCAAGGGCTAGCGCAAAATTGAACTCCTGAGCCTTTTCGTCCCCCGAATCCCCCAATGAAAACCCCCCCGCGAAATCATCCGTGCTAAAGACAGCGCCATCCAAGCTAAAAACGCCCGGCCGTACATCGAAATCATCCGCTGCTTCTTGGGTTCTTTCGCCACCCAAGCCCCAGCCGCCAAAACCCCGCCCCAACGGAGAATCAACCGATTCGACTCGGGCTGCGTCGTTGTCGCCTGGCCCCCCTAAGTCGGCATGGAATACAACACCACCCGCCCCCCGAGCCTCTTTGTTCGAACTAGGGGGCCTGGCGTCTACGCAGCCGGGTTGTTGTTCTTCTTTTTCTGCGTTTCTGCCGGCGGGCCCTAGCTCTGAATAGTCCGCACCGTCGTCCCCCCATTCTCCCAAGGGCAGGCCCAGGCTTGCGCCCCCAAATTCAGCCGTGCTGAAGGCAGCGCCAAAGTTTATCCAATTTGGGGGGGGGTCTGTCGCGGGGCCCCCGCGCCTGCCCGAGCTACCGCGGGTGGTGCGGGGTTCGCATCACGGGGCCGCTGCGACTCCACTCGCGCTGCCCAGCTGGCCAACAAGCCGCGGAAATTGGGTGAGGGGCCCGGCCTGGCTGTCATGGCAGCAAGCAGAGTAACAGCTCTTCAAGTGCGACAAACTTTTTATCCTCGTACAGTGGTTTCTAACAGTCCAGCTTGCACCAGCTAGATTGAGAGCTTACAAAGAATGGACAAGGAGGGGCGGGGGGGGGGGGGGGATGTGCCGCGTGCTGCCCTTTCTCCCTTCTCCAGCTGCCTGCCGGTCTCGTGAGGGGTTCACCTCTCTAAGATTTCTTGGAGTTTTAATTATTCAAAATTTTGTTGCAGTTCTTGGCGCCCCCACTCCAACCATGCTTTCTTAGTTCTCCGTGCCAACATTAAAATTTTTCAGGGATATTGTTTAATTTTTTTTCTTGTACATTCTTAGCGCGCCCCTGCCCCTCCCGTCCCGGCCCCCCTCCCCCCGGTTATGCTCCGGCTCTTCCCGGAGAGATACACATGCGCGTACATTTTGCAACCAATTTCACGCGAGAAAACAAGAGAGTGGGGATGGAGGGAAACGGAGGGGGGCCGGGATGGAGTGGGTCGGGGCACAAACACTCCCCCCCCCACCTCCCCCCTTCCCCCCCCCCCCCCCTGTCTTCCCCCCAACGTGCCCGCTCGAAAGGCCCTGCGAGCGGGAATGACAAACTTGGCTACCGGCGCTTCTGTTGGTGACGAGGCGCTGGCACCCAAAGTCCGCGACTCCTTGCGCTCCGGGCTGGCTGGCTTTGGCGACTCGGCAATCAAGGATATGTTGATTACCCAAATGGAAAATCTGCTCAAGGTAAAGGACCAACTTATATCGGAGCAGGCGGCTCGAATTTCAGAGCAGGCGGCTGGACCGGAAACGGCTGGCTTGGCCCTAAAACAACAATTAGCGATAAAGACCCGGGAATAGGAAAATGCCCGCAAACGACGAAAGCTGCAGGCCGTGCCTGCAGAGGGAGGGGGAGGGAGCAGCTCCAACTTACTTTGTTCCTCCTAGCTTTTGAGGTCAATCCCATCAATTCGACAAACAAACCTAGCATCCGCACGTTGGACCTTGGGCTAGGAATGTACAAGAAAAAAATCAATAAAAAATCCCTGACAAGATTTTAATCTTGGCACTGAGAAATAAGAGAAAAAGAAAGAAGGGATATGGGAGGGGAGAAGCACGATCTGCCTTCCTTCCCCCCCCCCCCCCCCCGTCTGAGAACAGGGAGCGGGAGAGGGAAGGGGCAAGGAAGCAGAATGAAAATAAAAGGGGGGGCGCCCGGCATGGGGGAGGGCTTAGTTGAGGCGTTTCATGCATTTTGTTTGTAGCTTCTGCGCTCTTCCCCTCCCCCCTTACCTTTCCCCTGTTCTTTGAGCCCCCCGGGCTCAGGGGGCTCAGAGGGAGGGAAGAAGAAAAAAAAGGGGGGGCACCCCCCCCCCCCCCCGGGCCCCTGTCTCGACTACAAACTCTGTCTAAGTCATACGACGAGTGGCTTCTCCAATGAGGCGGCGCACTCTCTGGGACAGAAAGGCAAGGCCCCCCCGAGCCTTCCTTTAGCCCTCGCTAGTCAGAAGACAGGGAGTGCGAGAGGGAAGGGGAAGGGTAGGGGCGCGCTAAGAATGTACAAGAAAGAATTAATTAAAAAATCCCTGACAAAGTTTTAATTTTGGCACTGAGAAACAAGAGACGGAGAGCCAAGGGGCAGGGAGGGGAGCAAGCACGATCTGTCTTTGCCCCCCCCCCCCCCCCATCCCGGTCTGAGAGCAGGGAGCGGGAAAGAGAAGGGGGCGCGCCAAGAAAGTGTAAAATACGCTGAATTAAAGATTGACAAAGTCTTACACCTGACATTGAAAACTAAGGGAAGGGAAGGGGTGGGCAAAAGACGATCCGCCTTGCTTTCCATATTAGAACGGGGGAGCTGGAGAGGGAAGGGGCAGAGGGAGGGGGGCGCCAAGAAAGTACAAAAAAAAGCTTTTCCTTGATAGAGCTCGACGGGTTTGCGCTGAAAGCTAGGAGATGAAGAGGGAAGTATGGGAGTGGGGGCGCGCTAAGAATGTACAAAAAAATCACGCGAAAAGAATCCTTGACAAAGTTGTAATCTTGGCACTGAGAACTAGAGAAAGGGAGAGCGAAGGGATATGGGAGGGGAGAGGGGCGCGTCAAGAATTTGTAATTTACGCTGAATCGAAGCTCGACAAACTCTTACACTTAGGCACTGAGGATTAGGAGAGGGGGAGGGAAGGGGCATGGAAGGGGCGGGGTGGCTTAATGGAGGCGTTGTATGTATTTATTTTGTTTGTAGCTTCTGCGCCATTCACCCTCCCCGGCTCATTGAGCCCCTCTAAGCTCAGGGGGGGGGGGGGGCGGTGAGAAGGGGAAGGGTGGCAGAAAGAATCTTTGGCTGCAGGGGGGGGGGAGCGCTTGGCATTGGGGAGGCTTAGTTGAGGCGTTTCATGCATTTTTTGGGTAGCTTCTGCGCTCTTCCCCTCCCTCTTTGTCCTTTCCCTGTTCTTTGAGCCCCCCGGGCTCAGGGGGAGAGGAACAGAAAAAAAGGGGGGGAGGGGGAGCGCCCCCCCTCCGGGCCCTGTCTCGACTACAAACTCAGTCTAAGTCATACGACGAATGACTTCTCCAATGAGGCGGCGCACTCTCTGAGACAGAAAGGCAAGGCCCCCCCCGGGCCTTCCTTTAGCCAGCGTTAGTCAGACGACAGGGGATGGGAGAGGAAAGGGGGGTGGGAGAGAGAGAGAGGGAGCATGCCCCCCGGGGTACTGCTGGCTTAGCCGCCGTCGCGGTGAGGGCAGGGGCAAAAAATTATTTTCTTTGAGCGCTTCCATTATTGCCTTGTACAGCTTGACCGGTGCCAGGGATATTTCCACCAGAGCGGTGCTAGCTTCCTGACTTAGTTTTTTGGGCGCGTCCAGCACCGCCATCCGCTGCTCGCGTCGTAAGGGCATAGCGGCCTCCAATTCCTCATCCCCTACCACGGCACGTGCCGCCAGGTTGGCTTGCTCCGACCGTCGCTTCGTGCAAACGTAATTTTCTTGAGCGATTGCATCTGCTACAGAGAAGAGACCATTTTGCTTGCGTGAGACCAGCCGTTGAAAGTCCGCCAGATGAAGTTCTAGACTATAACACGCTAGGTATAGACGGAGCAGGGGACAAAGCCCCCCGGAGCCTTCCCTCCCCCTTCAGCCCGCGCCAGCGGGTTGTAGCACTAAAAATTAGGAGAGTGCGAAGGAGGAGAGGAGGGCATGAATTGTCTTAGTCCCCACACACACCTCCCCGTCTGAGAACGGGGAGCGGGAGGGCAGGGAAAAGCCAAGGAAGTACAAAAAAAATGTAAATTAAAAATTCTTGAAAAGGGATACAGGAAGAGGAGGAGCACCCCTCCCTGCAAATTATGGTCCGAGAAATGAAAGGGGGGAGTGAGTGGAAGAGAGAGAAAGGGGGGGAGGGGGGAAGGGTGGGGGTGGGGGGAAGGAGACGGAAGGTAAAGGGGAGGAGGAAGGTGAGAGGAGGGACGGGGGGGGGGGGGGATGAGAAAGGGGAAAGGGGAGTAAAAGAATCATCATCGGCAGCTAGAGGCCTGATGATGACAGCGCGTAGTGCATGGAAGACGCCCAACAGAATCGAATCGTTGCCAGCAATTGCTTTTTGTGTAGGGTCAGGTTCCCACAACTCCGTCAGACTCTGGACGTCCCCTACTTTTTCGACCTTATGAGACGCAGTAGCAGTTGGACGAGACTTTGCCGCAAGTCTTGCGGACCTCCTCACTGCCATCTTCGCCACCTGGTCCGCTATCGGCTCCGACTCCGGCGCGCGCGACTCCTTCTTAGCTGCCTTAGGAGGCCTGCCTCGTCGTTTGGTTGTACCTTTAGTTTCAGACGTTGATGGTAGTTCTAAATTCGGTGCGGGGGGAGGGGCCGAATCCTTTGAATTAAGCGAATCTTCCTTTCCTGCTGCTGCTTCTTCTTCTTCTTCTCCACCAAAGGAGAGTGACACACTGGGTGTCGACGCCGAGTCCCGTGCTTCCGGCTCCTTCTTCGTCCGCACGCTCGATTTCTTTGTATCCTCCCCCCGCTTCTTCTTCTTCTTTCTCTCTTCCTCCGCCCGCCGCGCCTTTTCCTCTTCCTCCGCCCGCCGCGCCTCTTCCTCTGCCTCCGCCTGCCGCCGCGCCTCTTCCTCTGCCTCCGCCTGCCGCCGCGCCTCTTCCTCTGCCTCCGCCTGCCGCCGCGCTCGTTAACAAGCAAATGATATTGATAAAGGTTGGGCTGTGGAACTTGCTGTTGATTTGCATAATACGTTTGTTGGCAGGCGTTGGCTTGAGGCACGCTTACAGCATAGCCGCCTGTGTTGATGCCAAAGTCAACTGCTGGAGCAAACTGGGATTGTTGTTGTTGCTGTGCTTTTACAACAGCTTGAGCAATCAGTTCAGGTGTAATTACACTGTTATTAATATATTGCGCTGGAGTTGCAGACCGCTCTGGAGTTTCAGGCGTAGGCGTAACGAGTGGCTGAGGCACAGGTGCAGCGTTACTAGGTTTTTTTTGCTGTTGCATTTTCAACAACTCTTGCAACATTTTGACAACGGTTGGATCAGACGATTGAACCTGAACATTTGAAGCTGGAGGCACTGTTGGCTTCAGCACCTCAGCCTTCGGCGGGGTAGAAGTCTTAGGACTCTTACTCGTAGGAGGCTATCAATACATCATTTGCAAGTGACTCATCGCAAGGTAAGACAAATACCTTTGGGGTTTTTTGCTTCTTGACCGCGGGCGGCGACGAGAATTCAAACTTCTGTGGCTTCTTGCTTTCGCGTTTTTCCCCCTTCGTCTTGAAGAAATAGTCCGGGCACTTCAACTTCTTGACAGCCTTGACAGGAAACTCCGACTCACTCTCCACCTGCTTCAAGTTGGCCTCTTCGTCAGGCGGAGGCAAAGTTTCTTCTTCCGGTTCAGCGTCAGATTCAGTGTCAAACAACTGTTCATCCAAGGGAACGAATTCCAACATTTCCGGTGGAGTGTCCTTGGGACTTATCTTCCTTGCGTCGTAAGCGTGCATCAACTTGCTCCATTCGGCCCATTCATCCGGACGGCATTTTCCGGCCAACCTACTCTGATCCACGTCAACCAGTTTCCAACTCATTCGCAGTATTTGCTTGAATGGAAGTTGACCTTTACCTTTCTTTTTAACAATACGACCGACAATAATGCAGTAGGGATGTGCTTCCCTTTTGCCGCGAGTCAAGGCATGCTTTTCACCCAAACTACAAGTCAATAAATTTCAAAGAGTCAGTATTTATTAGAAAGTGTTTACCCAAGAACAGTGACTATTTCAGGAGTTTTACCCACGATAACCAGTTTGTCTTTGATCTCACACGGATAATTGCCCATCGTTTTGACACCATGTTGGGAACTGAAGTCAGCCTTCGATGCAAGCCTGTCGAAGTGGAGTACGCGAGCACTGAGCCCAAGATGCAGTCTGGTGGCTTGCCCCTGGTTCCTTTGGTAACAAAAAATAATTGTCGGTTGCGAAGAACCAACCGTCAGCCTGCTTAAGACGGCGGGTTTCCTCCGGGCTGATCTCGTCTTCCGAACTCGGGGTCGAGGGAATTGGTGACGACTCTGGTGACTTCGGGGTTTCCGGCGAAGATGTCGATTGCGGGGGGACCTTGGCCCTGTTGTCCTGGACCGCCTGTGGCTTGTCCGGACCAGTTACTTCCACATCTTTCTGAATAGTTCACGAACTGAGAGATTGACCCATAGTTTGTACCGATGAAAACCTGAAGTCCATTGGGATTCTTGACCGCGTCGGCAGCCTTGGGCAGTTCCGGTGCCTTAGGGGGTGCCTACACGGAAAAAATTTCTACGAATTGTCAATATTTGCAACGAGGCAACCGATTAAACAAATGAGAAACACATGACAGTACTAGGTGACCTGAGTGAGTGCTTTTGCTTTATCATGTTGCTTAATCGGTTGCTTGGTCTTATTGGGATCCGGAGCTTTGGCTTTCTTGGCATGCTTCTTGGGTTTGTCTACTTTGGCTTTCTTGGCAGGTGGGGGTGCACTTTCTTTCACAGCCACTTTCCCATCAGGGACACAGCCGGTGAGTGGGGCTGGGGGGGGGGGTGGGGGTGGGGGTGGGGCTGGGGCAGGGGGTGCAGGCCTCCGACGCTGAAGGCGTCCTCCCTGCGCAGGCACCGGTGCATTTTCCCAAAGACCAGCAGCAGAACGTCTCTTGGTCGTCGCGTTGTACGAGTAGATCACGTTGGGAGCAAGTTCGTTCCAACTGACAGGCCAATCCCAGTACTTGCTGCGAACTTTTTCTGGCAAGTCGACATCCGCCACTCTGACAACATCAGGCAGACCGTTGATGGTCAGATATCCTTCTCCATTGAAGTCGCTTCGAATAGTCTGAACACTCTCTACGAGAGGTCTCGCCATGTTGAAAACAAACGCCTTTCTGAGCACCCTTTTTTCGAATTGACCCACGCTCACCAGCCGGAACTTTTGAGTTCCCCAAAACTGCCCCAAAAAACCTGTCCTAAACTTTGCAAATCCCCACTAGTGCCGAAATTGCCTTCGATTTTTTCGAAATGGCGACCCGAGACACCTAGGTTGTCAAGCCCAGCACTGCAAGATAGCGCTGTTTTTCATATCTGAAACCACAGTTCAACTGATAGAGGTCTTATAAAACGCTTGTACTTTTTCGCTACTTGAAACTCGTTGTGATGCCTTTTATTTTTTAGGCAGCCTGCCTTTATGGTCTGCTTAGCGTTGTTTTTGGTACTGAGTCTCTTCCCTACTGCAAATGTACTCCATTTGCTTGTGCAATGCTAGTGCAGTACTGTGCCAACTGTGCTGATATGTTTAGGCTTCCTTTTTGGTGATAATGCAACACCAATCTCCCGAACAGGAATGGAGTAAAGGTCGGTGTTCATTTGTTGCCAAGAGTTGCGTGCTTGCTTTCCTGAGATAATGACTTAAATTGTGAACTGAAACGACAGGGCCTAAGTCGGCCCCCTCCTCGGATGCTTTGTTCGGTAAATCTTCGAGTAGCATGCAAGGTGGACATGATCAAGGTGACAACAACGGGTCGCGTCCATTGCCCCCCCCCCCCCCCCCGTTCTCTTGCTCTCTCTTTCTCCTCTCTTTCTTTCTTTTCTCTCTCTCTCTTCTTCTCTCTCTCTCTTCCTCTCTCTCTTTCTCTCTTTTTCTTTCTCTCTCTCATACGTATACCTACAACCCCCCCCCCCCCCTGTTCACTTGCTCTCTTTCTCTTCTCTTTCTTTTTCTCTCTCTCTTCCTCTTCTCTTTCTTTTTCCCTCTCTCTCTTCCTCTCTCTCTCTCCCTCTCTCTCTCTCTCTCTCTCTCTTCCTTACTTGCTTGCGTTGCACGCACTGCGCGACCGATGGAATTGGCTGTCGGCGGAGAGGGGAGGACCGAGTGCAACCCTTCGCGGGATGCACTGTGCACAAGTCTTAGACTGTGATGGTTCATGCCAGCCCCGAAGCCATTCCTGGTGTTATGGATGAATTGCAGTCCGCGGCGCCAACGGCTGGTGCAACTCGACGTTGCCGCCCGTGCTGCGCCTGGTGTGGCCGCTCGTGACAAAGCCGAATTGTACCAGCCCCGCTGAGGTACGGCTGCTCGTGGGCGGGGCGTTGTGCTTTGTGTGGCACGCGGCCGCCGCTATCCCGCCTGCTTTCGAGCAGGAGCTGCTGCGTAGCTCGTACACGAACGAACAAGCGGTGCTCCTGGGCCAGATCGCAAACCTGAGCGTAGCCTCGTTGCAGGCCCAGGCCGACTGGCAGCGGCTCGTCACACAGAGCATCCTAGAGTACGGACGTGGCTGGGTCACGCGCTCGGCAGTCGGGGTGTGGGTGGCGGACAACGCCACTAACGCCACTAAAGTGACTGTCCTGCCGCGCCGCCGCGCCCTGGCCTCCTCCGGTGCGGCGGACCCGTTCGCGCCGACAGTCGCGAATGTCGGCGCGGAGGCCGCCGCTGCCGCGCTAAAACCACTGGCCGACTGGTCCGCCGGCCAGGGCAACACAATCGAAGAGCTGGCGCGGCAGCGTTTGCAGCTCGATGCCAGAATGTCGGATCTGCAAGCAGAACTCGCAGAGCTCAAGAGCAACTGGACCTCGTTCGAAACAGCCTTCCGCGACAGTAACGGAGCAAACGACGAGGTGTGGAGCTTTCTGGGTTCGCTCGGAAACCGCGCGAACGACACCAAGTGCTTGCTGGACGCGATAGGCGTGGGGGCTAACGCAGTGAGCCCCGGCCAGCTAGCGAACCTGAGCAGCAACTTCGAGGTCTGGCACAGCAGATACCTTAGCGGCGAGAGCAGCGCATTAAAGCACGCCCCGCCCCTGCGGGCCGGCCACAACCGCGCAGTCGCCATTGGCTCCTTTGTCGTTTTTCTGCTGCTAGTGTTTTACCTGCGTGGGCGGCGATAGGCTGGGCCGTGGCCCAAGGGAAGTGTAGGCCGCAAAAGGCGTGTTGCCCCCGGAAGTGCAGGTGTCCAGGCAAACGCGGAAAATAGGCACTGAGAGGTTTGGAGGGGAGAGAGAGGGAGAGAGGGGCAAACAAAAAGTTCTTTTGGCGATTGGCAGGGCAGGGGCTTTAGACTTCTAGGCACAAGATGTTAAATTTGTGGCTTGTTTCTTCCCTCCCATGGCTTTTTACCGGAGCAGGGTTTTCTTTGTTTGTCTGTGCTAGGCAGTTGGAGAGGGGGGGGGGGGGCCTTTCAAGATGACACAGTAAATTTGTTGTTGGGGTGGGGAGCGTTTCTTCGTAAAGTTTGTTTGTGTTGTTAGTGTTAAGAAAAAAAGAATTAAAAAAAGAAAAGGGCTCTGCACACTTACCCCGTTTTTTTTTTCAAAATGAGGGTAGGCAGGCTAGCCGCCACCGCTCTGTTTGGAGCTGTGTGTGCCATCCTAATGTTCCCCTCAAATGCAGCCTGGTGCGATTTGCGCGCGGCTCCGTAGCAAACGACTGTGCGCACCTACGCACTTGTCCCCTGCCTACGCCCCGCCACAACCACTGTCTGTCCCGGCCACGACAACACAGCCACCAGCTGTCCCGGCCACGACAACACAGCCACCAGCTGTCCCGACCACGACAACACAGCCACCAGCTGTCCCGGCCACGACAACACAGCCACCGTCTGTCCCGGCCACGACGCCACCAGCTGTCCCGGATCTAAACTTGCAATGGAACGTTTCCGACAATACCACTCTCTCTCTTCCGCTAGAGCCCCCGCCCGCCGAACTGTTGCCGCGGAGGAGGTTACTTGCGGCTACCAACTGCACACCACATAACGAAAGTCTGGTAGGGGTCAGCTGGGGGGACGGCCAGTATTCTCTATGTGAGCTGGACGCCGGCCAGTGCACGCACAAGTACGCAGAGGGCGGTCTTTGACGTCGCTGTCACGTGGCAGGGTTCTTGCGGGTCGCCTCCTGCCTTTACCTTACGTAACTACCCCCCGGAAGCCGCGCGGGGGCTGCTGAGGGCCTGTTTCGGCCAGCACATCGGCCCCGAACCGCTGAACGGCCTGCAGTTTGCCAACGCAGAGAATCTGCTGCAGGTCTGTCCGCCCCGCACGGGGCAGCTCGTCAACGCGACCGGCATGTTCACCGAGTGCGTCAAAAAGTGGCAGGGCTTGAGCTCTTGAACACGTCGTCGGTGCGGTGGGCGCACGACATGTTCAACGGCCTCGCACCTGAAGAGGGGCCTGACATTAGCTCCTGGGACCTGACGTGCGTGGCCGAGATCAACGGCTGCCGCGGTCTCCAGGGCCGCGTCGGTGAGGCCAGGCTGTCCCCGGCCTGCGACATCACTCGCCCGCGGCCCCCCGGCCCCGGGGAGCCCCTGCGCTTGCGAATCTTTCTCGCTAGGCCGGACGAGTTCTACTTGCCAATTACCAGAAGTGCCGACGCCTGCGGCAACGGCACCGTGCTTTCTGTGTATTTCTCATGCATACTTTCACGTCCCGTGGTCTTGTACAGTCTTTCCAAACGTTGTGCCCATGCTGTCTGCAAAATCATGTGGTGTGTTGTAAACTTATCTGTAGCATGTGTTGTTCTTTCTTGAGAGAATCCCTTTTTTGCACCTGTCCTATATCGCTCCTATATGTGTTGTGTGTGCTTTTCTGGGAATGTAATGTGCTGAATCTATTCACAATCACATGGTCTTTGTTTTGCATATGTTCAACTACTGCTCCTTTCTTTGTAACCCTGCTGTTGGTGATCTGTTCTGGGCTGCTGGACTTGCTGGCAGGCTAAAAAAATCGTGGGTGAGATCTATAGAGATTTTCAATTTTTTTCTGCACTTTCTGTACAAAATGCTTTTATTAAATAGTCTCTTTGATTTCCTTCACTTACTGTACATGTGCCGGCCTTGTATTTAAATCAAAAGATTTCTGAGTGAGGGCCTTATGACCTACTTTTGCTTATTTTGGCCGGTTTGTTTGCAGGCTTAAGGTTACTTTTTTGTTAAAAAACTTTGTACATTTAATTATAAGCATACATAGCAAGATATTATATAAAATTTGTTGAAGAGCATGCAGGGAACATATAAAAACTGACTCTGATTTTTGGTCATCACAAGCACCAATTTTTGAGGTGGCAAGGTGGCCAGTTTTTTCCGATGGGGTGTGTGCAAATTAGGTGGGAAAAGCGGTGGGCGACGGGAAATCGATTGGTTTGAAGTCAGTTTTTAATATTTTTCAACGATTCTTTCATTAAATTAAATGTTTTTACTTATAGTTTTGAAATGTACAATTTTCATATGATAAAGTTTAACTGATCCATATTTATTATGCTAACGACCACTCGCCCAAAGGAGAACTTACAGTTGGCAGTCAAGAAGGCGAAGCTTCAATGCCGGTCTCAAGTTTCCATTAATAGTCATTTCCGATTTCACTTACCATTTCGCGCAAGTACGCGCAAGTAGCAGCTGTGCTTGAGCAGTACTGTAGGTGCGTCGCACGTCCAGGTATACGTATGGGTAGGGGGCAGTGAAGTTAATGGCTCGTCACACAATAGGCAACTTGAAAAGTATTGGGTCGGAGGGCTGGTTGCGGCCCTTTTGTCTGTGCGCATAAAGGGGAGTCTGGCGGCCGCATTTGAACCTGAATAACGATATTATAACCGAAATCTGAGGATCATGATCGTT